>JAGDQP010010355.1:0-56031 GCA_022664845.1 Lepisma saccharinum
ACATGACAACAGAAGGAAAAAAGTCTCTATCAACCCGTGTTCAGAAATTCGTAATTTATGAGTTACAGTCAACCGAAAATGGAGATCTTTGAATTTTTGGAATTGAATAGAGTCCAAACTAGTAGCCGTAGACAAAAGGCGGCATAGTACTGTCAAAGACTCTTACGATCCTTTATTCAAATATGTACTTGTCAGGGTTATCGAGTGGCGGCGCAAGGATTTCTTCTTAAGAAAGATTGTATATTCCGCCATTATATGAAGTAAGTTTGTTCCTTTTAGAAACGTGTATGAACGGATTACACCTAGGTACAATTTGAATAGAGGAGGGTAAGAGTATTGGACGTTAATATGCCGCATTCTGTCTACGGCTACTACTTTTGACAATATTCAACTGAAAAAATTGAAAAATTCTTAATTTTCTGTTGCCTGTAATTCATAAATTACGAATTTTCGGACACGGGTTGATAGAGACATTTTTCCTTCACATGTCATGTAGAATCACATCCAGAAGTTTGTTGGTGTTATTCATTAACACCCGATATATATATATATATAGGGTGGTTCAAAATTCCGTTTACAACGCTTGGGAGAAGAATCTACACATGAAAGTAAACAAAAAATTATGTGACGTTTTGTTAAATTCGGCGTCATTCCCGAGTTACAAACTGTCGCAAATGGCAGTAAACGACGTGTGACACCTCAACACGAACAGAAGAAAGGTGCAACAGCAAGCGGCCTCAAAAATTTTAGAGAAAGTAATGCCTGAATGACAATGGTGGCAGAAGCAGGGCGGTAGGGACGCGGCGCAAGGAATTTCTCAAAGGTGGGTATTGATGTGGACAGACTGACATGTGGAAAGGGGATGCAGAAGACGAGAGACGGTGGACCACGCATGTATGATTCATAACCGGAACCACTGGGAGTGAGCAGTGCTGCTACCGAAGGGGCCAAGGGGCACTTGCCCCCAACAGGATACTTGTTCTCCGAAAGAAAACAACCGTGTACTGGAGTACATTGGTAATGCGAGCAAGGTGTTACCGCACCATAACGCAGTCTACCCCACCCCTAGACAACCACTGCCAATGCCAATGAAATCTCGTGATGTTTGCCGAAACGTTTGCAAGCGAGAGCCGTGAGAAAGTCGGTTCGTACTGGCAGAAAGTAGCAGTGGGTAAAAGGACAACAGAGAAAGTCGTACCTGAAGAAAACAATGCTGTAAACACATGTGCGCAGTGCAAAGTGCGCAGAGAACGCACCAATGGACCAGCGGAAGTCTCGGATAAATGATGGATGAAAACGTTGGGAAAACGCACACAGTGACAGGGAAACAGTAGTAAGGCGTAATAGCGAACGTATGACCCAGTGCAGCGCACTACAGCTTCAAAGTGTCACGCCGCAAGTATTCCCAACCACAGACAATCGAAGCTGGTCATTATTCCTACTACCGAGCATTCGAACTCGCTCGTGTCCATCCCTATGTGCAATTTAGGACTTCTACAAACTTCAGAGAATTGGCTTCTTGGCTTTTAGGACTTCTGAAATTTAGAACTTGTGCAATTTAGGACTTCTGGAATTTAGGACTTGTGGTGCTACCCCGTTGCCGGCTAGTATTTATTTTAGGAAAAAATTCTTACTAAAATAAAATATGCTTTTAAAATATATAAATATTTGAAAGTGGAATGGAATATTGTTTTGTCACTCGACTCACATCGGCTGTGCAAACTTTCATCATTGCATGACGGGGGAAATGAATTAAATTAACGCTGTAAGATTTGAGGACACGATGAACCATTAAAAGAAAGTGTGAAAAGAAGCCGTCAGGGGCATAGCAAGCCTACACCAAATATGTAATGCAGAAGTTAGCGGAAGAATACAAGAAATATAAAAATAATATAATAGAGGAGGGAGAGATGTCCCCGAATTACTCATACCTGCTACAGTGGAAGAAGAATGTAAAGAAAAAGAAGTATAACATATCGAAACCCATTCTGCGAAAGAAGACAGAGAATTGAATGAAAAGATCATTGAAGAAGTGGATAACGAGTGGCTAGAAGCAAATAAGCAAGGAACATCTGACAGAGACATATAAGGAAACTTCAATTACGGTTCCTGAATTATATGCAAGGGAACGAAGGAGAAGACCATAACAAATAACGAAGAAATAGAAGAATCAGAAAAGAGAGAAAGTGAATCCCTCGAGGAAGAAAAGAGCAAGACATACAAAGGAGAAGAGTAAATAACAGAACTTAAAGTTCGGAATGCGTTCCTGGAGGGGAGAAAAATGCAACTAAAAAAATCAACGGCAAGTTAACAAGAGAAAACGAAAAGCTACGGGAGAAAGAGATACACCTTGTGAGGCGAAAAACAAAAGCAGACAAACACGTCAACCAGACGCATGATGTAACAACACTAGAAGAAAACAAAGACGTCGAAACAAGGAGCTATCAAGGCAGCGGTTAAGATAACGTAACTGGAAATCTGCAATCACCATCTTGAAAGGAAATCGAAACAAAAATTTAAGAGAAAGAGGAAGAGAAAAATAAATTGTATATTGAGAACGGAACCTTGCAACGAAAGGAGAAACAACAACAAAAATGGAAACACAAGCTACGCAAAAAATGCTAAAAGGTAAACAAAACCAGATGCCGGAGAAAATGAAAATAATAGAAAAAAACAGAAGAACTCTTAAACGAACAGTCGTAATAAAATCCAAACCAGGAGAATCAATAAAATATGTTAGATTAAGACTCGAGAACAATAGACAGGGAAGGTTTGAAACCGACCCGAGGGGAAAGGATAGGCATTACCTGGCTATCGAGGTTCATCGCACTATGAGGGAAGTACTACTGAGAATATCAAGAATTTACACTGGCTTTGAATTATTTGCTTCAGCTTCTCTGAAATGCCACGATCTGAGACACATAGTTCGCTTTTTAGTAATAATGACAGATGTTGACACAGAGGTGAGATAGGATATAAGAGAAACAATTTTCCGAGTAAAAAAACAAGAAAAATCTGCATTATTGCCATATGAGGAAGAAAAAAATGCACGACCAAAAATCAGCAAGAATGTGGCCAATTGCAACGAGAAATAAAGAAATAGACTGTGGATCGTGAAGAACAAACTACTGAACAACCGGAAAGAGAAAGAAGAAAATAAATCCTCTGTGCAGAATATAAAGGAGTCAGGAAATATTCACAGAGTATAATGACAAGAAAATAAATTGAACAACTCTATAATTAGCTTAACAATAAAAAATACCAAGCATGGAGGAATATTTTCAGGTTTGTTCTGGGCACATTCTATTGGACGAAGAAGAACAATAATATTACATTTCAAAAGCTCTGACCTTACCATCTGTTCAAAGGTCTTCGCCAAGGTGACGCACTACAAATTCCACGCGCACGAACCAAAAAAGTGTGAAGATAGAACTAAAAGATGAAAAATTTATAACAATATACAATTGCATAGATAGATATAGAGGCGAGGTAATTTGTGTAAAATCTTTCAGAGAAATCTTTTAGGATCATTTAGATATGCTGTTCACCTCGAGAACAAGTTCCAGAAAATTAATCACAATTACGGCAATTGTAATTAGACACTGGTGTGCGACCCCTTCAGAAGTACTGATGAATGATAAACATATGGTCAAACAGATGGAATCGGCTTCAAAATGATCGTAAGCGAACAATCACTTTTCACGAAAATTCAAAATTATTAATGTCAGACAGTAACACGATTGTACCGAAATCATGACAATCAGGAAAATACAGAAATAGGAAAAGAAGGAACGCCAGAAGAAACATCCGACAATGAGAACAGTGTAGGTGGGCTGGATGCAGGAGGAGAGACGGAGAGTAGTGGAGATGAAACGGAGGAAGCAGAGAATAGGAACATAGAACAGCGAGAAGAAAAACTTAAACTGGAGGGCCTGGATTCCCAGTCTGCAGAAGAAAGAAAAACCGAGAATACAGAATAAGCCCCTCCCGACGAGAGTAAAACAGCAGGAATCCACAAACACAAATCAGATGAAGAAGATAAGGAGGAGAACTGACCAAGAATGTAACAAAACAAAAATTTACACCAACTACTCTATATCAAAATTTGCATCTGTCATGGTATGACAGCAGAGAGCTAGGAAACTGCATTTAATGAAACTACCATGGACTTCTGGTATGTAATAGATCTTGTTGACATGATGAAATTTAGATATGGAGAAATTCGAAATTTGACCCAAGAATCCAAGATGACCGCCATTTTCAAAATGGCAGCTCGCGACACTGCCATTTTACACATCTTCATTCGTAGTCAGGTAAATGCAACATTTCTAAATTTGGGTCCCCTAACCAAAGTTCTAGGGTATCAAAATCCATTTCAAACGAGTCCAGAAGCAACCTCCTACGTTAAACTGTTCTCATTTTTTTGGTTTTCTAGAATATGGACATTTCCGAAAGTTTCATGGAATGCAGCCGTAGTAGTTGTAAAAAGTGTTGTGCTTAACATATTTGTTACAAATTGAAACCAATTAAAATGTACCTTCTCTTAACTAAAATCTTGCTCATCAAAAGTAAAATGGCAGCAAGCAAATTCAAATAAGGAGGTATCGTATCGTGCAAAACCCCACAAGTCGAAAAGCTCACACCGCTCATGTGCAACATTTGTTTGGATTTATCACTTCAAAAAATTCATGAAACAGGGATTGAATAAACTTCACTGGAAGATTTATACCTCTTTACTTCAA
Organism: Lepisma saccharinum; assembly: GCA_022664845.1. Classification (NCBI taxonomy): domain Eukaryota; kingdom Metazoa; phylum Arthropoda; class Insecta; order Zygentoma; family Lepismatidae; genus Lepisma; species Lepisma saccharinum. The sequence continues at coordinate 4,743 of JAGDQP010010355.1, forward strand.
TTAGCGCCACTCAGGTTAGAGTTCCTCCAGAGAACACACACACACACACAAATCTTACGTCTGAAGTATGAAAAATTTGCTTAGATGAACATGTAGGGTTTTGCGAATCACTTCAAATTCACTGTTGATGTCCACTAGAACAGGGACTCCTGGTTATCATTCAACCGGCAGCCTTATGTCATGGAGATGGTGGTGATTAGGACTCCCTAGTGTCTGGTGCACTGAATAAACGAGGCAGTGACTAATATGGTTGATTCGAATCACTTCCTAGGAACATTACTAAATTTTATTGGCTGGGTGGTGTACCAAAGGGTATCAATATACACCAATGGAAAAATGCGATTTGACCATTGTAGAAACTTATTAATGGTCAAAGGACCAAATGGAACAAGGCTTGTAGTTTGAGGGTAAGGAACAGAAAATGGACATTTCCGTTTTCACCGTCCTTATATATTTTAGAATTTGTTTGTGTACATCAGATTAAATAATATATAATGCTCTTGAAATCTGAGCGCTACGGTTTTCCGTTACGTAGAAATATAACATGAAATACTGAAATTCAATCTCCTTCGTCATACACTGAAAATCATCTTTTGATTGGTTTGACGTAATGAATTCGTACTATTTCCGTAGCTATATGCTTCTCCCTATGCTACGTTTCTTATTCAAAAGTTTGAAGACGAAAAAACAAGAAAGAGAAAGGACATTCACAAGGTCACTTAACGAAATAATTAATGTACACACACTTATAACGAAATAAGTCTGCAGAACACACTTCAATAAGTTGAAACACCAAACATATTTTTAATAACAGAAATTACTCGAAACAATGACAGGGGTCTGTCTTAACTTGCAGTGCTCCTCTTATCGCTAGTTTGAGTCAGATTTGATGTCTTGACAATTTGGCGCAATTGCTTAGCGCATGCAACTTTTAACATTTATACTTTCACCTAGGGCTGTTCTAATCTTATGAAAGGCCGTGCTTCATTTTACTTCACGAAACGCAAGAGTAACTTCAATGCAATAGTTTCAATTTACATTTTTGTTTCTTACATGCTTTTATTATTATTTTTTACAATGACATATTAAAACTATTCAATATATTCACGAGCAGTAGTACGTTAAATTGTTAACAGATGTCAGTAACTAGCACTATTAATTAATATGCGTTTAGATTATTAAAAAATGCTTCACTAGCATTCATTACAAAAAAGAATACGATTGTCGGATGTAAAGGCCCACATATTTTAGAGAAAAAAAAAGTAATTCATTTTAAATGCAAGAGTTCTAAAGAGCATTACTAAAAGATATCTTATGATTTAATGATGAAAAAAGAGCTGCTATAATTACTGTTGAAGCTACCAAAATAGATCAATATCTTTAAAAAGTATTCAAATTAAAAATCAATTTTAAATGAATAAAACGAACTAAATGACGTGTTAAGGCATACAGAAACTCTACTCACTACTTATACTATTTCTTTCGATCCATTTTTGCTATCTCTTGTTAACAATACTCACAAATCAAATACCATCTGCATGTTAATGACAAGCATTCGGCAGATTGATTACATGACGGAACCCGATTAAGCGCAAGACTGAGACTGTTTCGAAGTTTTATTACTCTTGATAAATGCATCACAGAAAGAAAAGAAAATGTTTTCCGTACTCTATTTTAACAGAATTTTCTATTGCAATAAAAAATACTACCAGAAATGCCCATTGTATCGACTGCGGCATCGACACTCGACAGGAGAAGAAAGAAATTACTCCATAGCCCAATAAGTCTGTACTACACGCCCATGAAGCAAACGTAGCCAATATTGTCCAATATTTGTTTGTTTTGTGGAGAAACACGTGGAGGACAAGTTTTACGGAATGTGGCTAGAAAGGAAATAGAGTAAAAATACGGAATTGTGGTCCAGAACTTAGTGGCAATATCTTGACTGCTAAATTAACTTAAGGTGATATGGTAGCTCGGGAGTGCAACTACCTTCATAAGGCTTCACCTGTTTGCTCTTGCCATGTAGGCTTTGCGATGAACAAACACCGTGTGCATGGGCTTTCTCAAGGTTCTTCTATTCCTCCCACTTTCTTCGTTCCACCGAATATCCCATCATACATTCGGTATGAGCCAAAATTGCCTAAAGAACTTAAATAAAATTAAAATTTAATATGTTTCAAATAGCAAGTCACATATGAGGCCATAAGAACAGAATGCTGGTTGCTATGTATTGTGTTGAAGTAAAATCGAATGCAGATTTTCATGACAGCGGACTGTCAGCATGTAACCGTCAGGAAGCAGACACCAGAGATTTAACTAATATAGCGCAGCATGGATGCCACACTGTCTGTACAAGCACGGGAGCATTGTTGCCGCCGTTCTCGCAATGAGGAAATAAGGACCAAGAATTTGACAGAGCTGTGGATAATTTTGCTCTCTGTGGTACAGTATCAATTTTCACGGACGGAGAAAAGAAACCAAGTAGCAAATAAGGATTTCCTTTTCCAACGCCAGATAAGCATTGTTGTTTGTATCACGTCCACCACAGGATAACATATCTGATCATCTTACGACTATCTTGGAACGGTTCCTCGTCTTGTGCTACTGTGCAATATGCAACATCCTAACAGTCCGGAAAAAGCTCTTTAGCTCGCGTCATCGTTTCATCATTACCGTCATCGTTTCATCATCAAATACCACCTACAGCATTTGTTACACGTAATGTGAACACTATATCAAAGCGGATACGTATGGTACCAAGCAACTTAACCCAAATCCACGACCTATATATCGTTAAGAGGAATAGATAATAAAAGATCACACATTGACACCAGTGTGGTTAACACTTCTTGGAGTTTCTCAAGTTGTCTGTGAAGTTATTTCATGCCAATACAAGAACGAATGCCTCTCTAAAAATACTATTTGCAGAAAACTGCAGCTCGTTTGCACCCTGCTGAACAAATTTTGAAAAGAAGAATAAGAGAATATGTTATGTGTATTCTTTAAAGTTTAATGATCAGTATTATCTTCACAGAATGCTCGAACATTTATTTGATAAGTATTATCTTTACAGATACAAAGTAACCTGCTATGTTAAAAAGCTGCTTTGAAAGGAAAACTATATGATATAAGCTACGATACTACTTATAGTGAATTGAATACTATTTGTATCATTACGCAAGAAAGATAGATATATCAGATTCAAAGGACCTGTATTTGTTATTCCATGCATTTGCACTTATCAAAGTATAAAATACTAAAGTATAGCAGATAGACAATGATTTCCGTAACTCCCTTTCAAAGTCGATCCACCCAGCCGAGTACAGATTAGACATGAAGCTGTATATTTAATTACATGAATAGTAGAAGCAATACTCCCAGAGTATTGAATAAACCATCCAGGCAATAGATGTCGTATCCCAGAAGTGACAGTCGATATACAGATGATTCTATCTACTTAAATAGATATGTCTCGATATCACATAAGCAAACGCGATACATGATTTGCCTTTCGTATTAAACCTTAGACATTATTTACTTAAATACGACCTGAAGACAAAAAATAACTACCAGGTGAGTAAATATGAAACCAAAATTTATGTACAGAAAAGACACAGTGACTGGATGACAATGCTAAGAACTATTTTATTCGAAGTATTGGCCATCGCTAGCGATATATTTCTGCCATCGTTCCGGCAATGTGTGGATGCTGCAAAAGTCATCAAGCCATTTTCGTACATTTTCGTAAGATGTGAAACGCTAGTCAGCAAGTACAGCATGTCACATGGATGCAAATAAGTGAAAGTCGGAAGGCGCCAAGTCTCGTGAGTAAGCCGCATGCGCAAGGATTTCTCAGCCAAACGTTGCAATCGTTCCCTTGACTGGTTTTTTTCTATGTGGGAGGGTGCATTATCGTGAAGCACAATCACTTTATGTTGTCTTTGGTCATATTCTGGTCGTTTTTCACTCAAATTTTGAAGCAAATCGATCATTTGTTGTCGGTAACATTGGGTATTAACGGTTTCGCTAGGTTTTAGCAGTTCGTAATAGAACACTCCCTTCTGATCCCACCAAACACAAAGCATTGTCTTCCGTCCATAGGGATTTGGTCTTGCAGTCGATGTCGCCGGTTCTCCTGGAGTCACCCATGATCCTTTACGCTTAGGATTCTCGAAATAGATCCACTTTTCGTCACCAGTCACAATTCGATGGACTTTTGTACTTGGCGAGCAGAATTTCGCAAGTGGTTTTTCGGTTTTCCTGCTGTTGTTCAGGTAATGCATGTGAAACCCATTTTCCCACCTTCTGAATCTTGCCCATGGCTTTTAAACGTATGGAAACTGCTTCTCCTGTCACATTTAATTTATCCGCGAGTTGTTGTTGCATTTGAGCGTCATCCTCATCCAACAAAGCTTGCAATTCGCTGTCTGCAAACTTTTTCGGTGGTCTTCCACGTTCTTCGTTTCTCACGCCAAAATCGCCACTTTTAAATTTTGTAAACCACGCATAGCACTGTGACTTACCAAGAGCATTATCACCGTAGGCTTCGACAAGCATGCGATGCGATTCTGCAGCAGTTTTCTTCAAATGGTAACAAAAAGCAATGCTGTCCGCACATCGGTAGGTACAAATTTCGCCATGTTCAACGCTATTAAACACTACACTATGACATGAAACTTGTCTGGTTGTGAGTTGCAAATCGTTATCAGTAGTCAAAACAAGCAAGTGGCGCCAAGGACGCAGTTTTACGGTAACCACAGTGATGCTAACGCCGTCTATGCACAAATTCCGATTTCATATTTACACACCTGGTAACACTAAAGAAGAAAGACTAAACGTGAGTGGCTGAAAACCGTTCAAATCACGCGCTCCTGAACGTAACAATGACATAGCAATATTGTCAAGTACAAGAAACTCATGCATTATGAGTTCGGTTTTCATAATACGTGAGTCCATCATAATTCCTATAGTTGCATTGCTGTTCAGTCTATAAAAAACTGAAATGATAAAACATGATTATGCTTTACGGCATAATAAAAAGATGTTCTTGCCGGTTTTTTTTTTTAGAAACAGAAAGCTATACAGAAAATGTGATTTACCTTTAGTCATCAAAGTAAGTCGGCACCCAGCATCTTTCTCCAACGTTCCACCAGTTGCGCAATGCACTGTCGGTAAACCTGGGAGAGTTCTTGGAATCAAAGAGCCTGAAGCAAATCTATCTCATTGGTGAAGGATTTCGCACGAAAGTGGATGTCCAGGGAATAGAGAAGATGATAATCTGTTGGTGCAAAATCCGGCAAGTACAGTGGATGGTCCAGTGTCATTCTGTAACGTAGATGTATTGTATTCCTCGCTAACCGCGCCACATGCGGTCTGGAATTGTTGCCAAAAAAGAATATACCCTTGCGATTTATTAATGCTGGATCCTCCTGCTTCAGTGCCTGTTGCACATGCTCTTACTGCTGCGAGTACAGATCCGCAATGATGATTTGGCTTAGTGGTAGAAGCACGTAGTGCACCATTTGATACAAAGATACAAAGCATGATACCAAGTTATGGATAAAACTAGAAATGGATGAAAATCGAGAACTCGAGCACCAGCTAAACTTAATTTGTGCATCTCACTGGTGCCATAAATGTGAGGATATGGAAGAGAATAATTCTTGTAGTGTTTGTGGTAATGCAGAAGGTCAGAGGGATTTTATACTTTATTATATGAAACAACTTGTGATCCATGTCCTAGAGCAAGTACCAAAGTTTGAAAATGTTGTAGGGATTTCTCATAACCGATCCCGTTTTGATATATTACACATTTTGATGTCTCATGAAGAAACAAAATATGTTGTCCCGTCACCTCGCATTATTGCGCAAGCGTAAAAGATTATTCAATCGAATGTTAAATATATTATTTTCCGGGATACGTATTTGTTCATGGGGGTTAAATTATCCCAATTAGCGTCTACAGTGGGATTGCAAAAAGGACTGTAAAAGGAAACTTTCCGTTCCTATTTGACACTGTTGAATATCAGAATCACGAACGACTTTGACTAGAAATCGACTATTTTAATATTAACTCCAAATCTGAAGATTGGTTCATTCTTGCACTTTGGTCATTGCGGAGGTGTACTTATTAATTAGTTTTAGTGATGCTTTAGTTAATAGATTTGCTGGGTGAGTATTGTTGCTTCTTCCTGGTTTAACTATATTTATAGCTAGAGAGGGAGCTAATTATAAATATGATTTAAGGAAAATTATAGCTTTATCGACTTTGAGTCAATGCTCGACAATAATAATTTTGTCAATAGGATTGGCTATATTAGCTTTTTTCACTTATTAACCCACGATCTTTTTAAGGCTTTGTTGTTTTTATGCGCAGGGGCTAACAGCTATATGGGGGGCTTAAGTTTCTAATACCACTAACTTTGTCCAGCTAATTTAACTTTCTGTTTCACTCCATTTTTATTCACTGGGTTTTATTCTAAGGATTTAATTTTGAAAATGGGGACAATATCATGAATTGATTTAGTTAGATCTTTTAATTATTTTTTTTCTACGGGATTAACTGTATGTTATTCTATTCGTTTGAGATATTATCTAACTGGGATGGGTTTTGCTGTTAAAAGCTGTCACGGGGTGGGGGATAACGGTAATTGGGTTATATATATATATATATATATATATATATATATATATATAACCGGGTTCGATTCCCGGTGGGGGCTCAAAAATTTCGGTGTTGACCCAGCATCGTGAGGACAATTGGGGAGCTGCTGTGAATAAAAGACAGTGGCGATCACAGTGAGAGCTTCGGCTCTCCTCTCCCAACCCGTCTGGTCAGCGTGGGAGCAGTAGACCAACTCCTCCCTTCGGGGAGAGGCCTCATCCACTAGTGGATTGAATATGGCTGTGATTTATTATTATATATATATATATATATATATATATATATAATTCGATGGATATTAGGTCTTACTGTGGCCTCTTCTTCAGCGGGAGAGTTATAGGTTGGTTATTATTTCCTTGTCCATCTATGGTTGCATTGCCGTTGCCTATTAAAATAGGAGCTTTAATTGTTAGCGGTGTAGGCGCTTAAATTGCGGTGTTGTTAGGGGACTCTGGGATGGGGGAAAGCCAAATAACTTCAAATAGAGTTTATTTCTTTATAACTATAATGTGTTATATGTGGCTTTTACCTTATCTACTAATTATTCCCGTTTTATGTGGAGGGCGTATGCTAAAATTCAGGGGTGAAGTGAAATATTAGGGGGCAAGAAATCTATGATTTTATAGCAGGTAGTTCTACTTTAGTAACGAAAATACAGTTTAATGGATATAAATTATATTTATTTTTTCATTTATTCTAATTATACTTTTAACAACTACCATATTTTTTTATTATTTCAATAGCTTATATTTAAAGCGTAGTGCTGAAGATGCTAAAGAAAATAATTTATTCTTCAAATAAGATACTCGATGAGAAGGTTACCTTGAAAGAGTAGTGTAATGTTATGCTAAGGGGGTTACTGATTAAAGAAGTAGTAACGGGATTTAACCGCTAAAGATAAAAGTTTGCAGCTGTTTCTTGTTTTACTTACTACTTACCTCCTTAGTTGGGGATGACTACTTTGAAATTTCCCATTTTTATTATTAACAGTAATATGCCTCTAATTTGGCTACAACTAATAATCTAAGTTCAGGTGGAAACTGAATGCAATCTAATTTTGCTTCTTGTTTAGTAAGATAAGTTGATGAACACCTTTTGGCTGCAAACCAGATATTATGATTAACTAGTATCCTATGTAGGTCACTCTAATGATTCTTGATTTCATTCATGGTATAGGCCGATGAGTAGAATTAGTAAGAAGATTATTCTTACGGTAGTTCAAAGCATGATTATGGAGGTGGTTAGTGTAACAGTAATGGGGACAAGTAGGACAATTTCTACAACAAAAATAAAGAAATACAGCAATTAAGAAGAAGAGAATAGAGAAGGTAATTCGAGCGGATGATTTGGGGTCAAATCCGAATTCAAAAAGAGATCTTTTTTCTCGGACAATGATTGTTTTTTATAGTAGGGAGGCTAGCGATATTACAATAACTGTGATCGTTATAGTAATTAGAGTGGTGGTTAGAATTATATATATATTATCTATTTCATTATATATATGAACTTTCTAATTGGAAGTCAGATGTATTACTTATTCTAAATAGATGGGTTAGCCTTCTCATCAGTAAATGGAAATATAGAAGAATAATCATACTACATCTACAAAATGTCAATACCATGCTACTGCTTCGAATCCAAAATGATGGTTAGGAGAGATGTGATACATTACATGCCGAAATCGGCACACTATCAGAAATGAGGAACCAATAATTACGTGAAGGCCGTGGAATCCAGTCGCCATAAAGAAATTAGATCCATAGGTGGTGTCTGAAATTGTAAATTGTGCTTCGTAGAATTCAAAGGCTTGTAAGGTTGTGAAATATAGGCCTAAGCAGATGGTTAAAGTTAGGACTTGAGTAGTTTGTGTATGATTTGTTTCTATAAGTCTGTGATGAGCTCAGGTTACTGTAACTCCTGATGCGAATAGGATCGCAGTGTTAAGAAGAGGGACTTGCATAGGATTGAAAGGTTGAATTCCTACTGGTGATCATACTATTCCAATTTCTACTCTAGGAGCTAGTCTTCTATGAAAACAAGCTCAGAAGCTATCATATGATCTGCAAGTTAGACAAAGTAGCATTTCTTCGTGACTTCGATCGAAGGACCTATAATATTATTAGATGATACTGAAGAGGAGGTGGAATATTGTATATCTTAATACTACAAACACACGAACCACTCCATGATTTGGCTAAAACGCTACGGGGCTCGGAGAAAATCGAAGAAGTCTACTAAAAGGAAGAAATCAATAACCTCTATGGTAGAAGCAATCCATTGTTTTGTTCTAAAACAGATTACAAATAAATGTCTGCAGAAGGTTCACAAGGAAATAAAACTATCAGGGTAGACTACATAAAATGAAAAGAACAGGGAGAAATGGAATCTGAAAACTTGACAGCCATTTTAAAGGCCATAACTGATATGATTGAAAAACAGATGCAATCTGAAGGAATAATCTTGAATCAAATGTCTTTGCAATCAGAAGAGCTTGCTAAGAAACTGAACCTAAATCGATCGAAAATGGGAGAGAAAATTGATTCCTTGGAAAACTATTTTCATGAAAAGGTCACACTACTTGAAAATCAAATGTCTGATTTGGATGTAAATCGAAATATAGATTCACACATAGATAACACGGAAAACACTACAAACTCAAGGGAGTCAAATATCGGAACTGACAGATCAATTGAAACATGTAATATCATGGAAAGAGTCAATTCTAGAAGACAGAAATCCTCCTTCAAATCTATCTCATAGTAATCTCAGTGAACAGCGGCTTCAAGAAAAGTTCCGACATACCGAAGTGTATCTTCCAACTTACTGTAAGGAAAGGCATTATAGAACTACTGAAGGAATAGTACCTGAATAATTGAAAGGTTACAGAAGAGATTATTTCCATTTCCAGACGGACATGATAAGAACAACTCAGATTTCTAACAGGACTGTTCAGAGACAAGACAAAACTACCGAAGAGACTAATGAAATCCAAAGACTATACAAGTATACCAAGGTGGTAAGGAAACATCCAGCGACAAAACCCAAGAGAATACTTGACCATAATTGTCTCTTACATAGAAAGTCTAGATATCTCCGAATTAACTAAACTAGTGATACAGCCCTGGGTCGGTCTAATGATATTGCGTAAAAGGGCGTGCGCGAGAGGTTAAATTATAACTAAAGACATCGCTCTTCACGGGAAGAGTTCTTTATGCGAACGGTACCTTAATACAAGGCAGTTGCCATCTTCTCTAAAGGACATGGAAGCTTTGGTGAAATTCTAAAAGACATTTAAAATACATTTATTTTCGGACTTGTGTCTAAAGAAGTTACATACTTAAAATTAAACTATAACAAAGAATCTATAGAAATTCGGGACGGCGTATGAATCGTGATTCAAGCTGAAGCTGCAAGACTAATTTGAGGAAAAGCAAGATAAAACAAAAACAGAATATTAAATCTAAATTAAGTTATAAAAGTTAAGCTAAACTAATTTAAGTTAAAGTCCAAGTACCATTTTAAACCAAAACAGACATAATACCATTTTACACAAATTTCTAGAGTCTGCAACGTACCTGTGATTTTCTAAGACGAATCAAGGTTGGGAAGATACACTTGGTAGATAAACTGTCACTGTTCGTTAAGTTTGGTTTAATCGTGTTTAAACCTTTAAGTTCTATTTTAAGTCCAGATTGAAGATGAATAAATTTCAATTAAAGATGTCTTCTCTCTTGGCGTCAAAACTATAATTTCTTCTGATAGTCTCTGTTGGTACAAGTTTGACGAATGAGTTATAGATGGTGAGTGAGTGATAGAGACTGGTCTCGATCGTTGTTTTACACTTATTTTTATATGGCTTAAAAAGGAAAGAAACAAATTTTGTTTTCTCGTGTGACATTTTCACTCAAGTCAAGGTTGTATTAACTCATCTTCTTGAAGGATGTAGATTGAAGGTTAAGTCTGAAACATTTCCTGTTAATGACGTTATTAGCTGTCCATGATGTCTGGAATCGCGTGGGATTTTATATTGGATTTCAATGTTCTTGTGAGTCAAGGTTAGATCTGATGTCACATGGTAGTTCGTAATTTAGAAATATAATTTGAGAACGGAAATGGTGTTACTGTCACGTCTTGCATGTTGCTATGTCGTTTATGGATACTTGGGAGCTCTGATGTAAAATCTATTGTCATGATTCATACTCGTAATAAAACTTAAATCTAATACAGAGTGAAATATTATAAACTTTCAGAAATGATATATACAATGTTGGTCAAAACTTATAAAAAAATGAAAATGAAAATATTAAAACCTGCGCATATAACACTAGAGCTAATAAATAATGCCATGCAGGATTCCGCCAAAGGTTGGTTTTTGTTTCGACGACAATACATTCACAGCTTCTTCGAATTTTGCGAAGGATTTCTATCGTATTATTATAGTGTCGAAAACAAGGAAAAACAGAAGAAAGAACTTTTAGAAACGAAAATAAATTGGAATTTAATCGATAATTATGAATTGCAAGTCTTAAGTCTGATTGCTAAACTGAGAAACATCGATGAAAACATGAGTGATTATGAGGTACTTAAGAACATATTGGAATTATTACCTATATATATCCAACGTAATTTGTCATTATCGAACTATCTACAGTAAAGACTTACTGTATATAGAAACCAAACTAGTGAGAAGTTGGATAGTAACACCTACGAGAGAAATTAAAATCCTAACAGAGGAAACAATAGAAATATAGAAAGAAGAGAAAACTATATAAATTATGCAAGAAGAAGATCTTTAGGTGAGCAACAAGGTATGTCTAACAACATGAATGATAGAAACACTTTGGTCAACAGGAAGATACAACAAACTAGACAATCTGTAAATGAATCACCTAACAAGCAATCAGTTAATTTGATAAACAATTCTACGAATGAATGTTCACAAGAGCCAACAGCAACCTTAAGTAATGCAGTAGAATTGAATGCATGTATAGATTTGTGGGACTGTGTGTACCTTAGTAAAAATAAACAATTCTTAAACACAATGACATCAGAACTTTTAGGAATTCCCACTACTAGATACAGGTGCTTCAGGTAACGTTTTAAGAAAGGAAATGTTTGATAAATTAAAAATGCAGTATCCATCCATTAAGCTCGATGTTTGTGTAATAGAAAATACTCGCTTACGATCTTTCTGCGGGGGAGATATTCGCATAAATGGCAAAATAATAATCCAACTACCAATCAATGTATAGCTGTTTCCCTCGTCGTGAAAGAACTTCCGACTGATCTGATTTTAGGTCAACAATTCTTGAAAACCTTTAACGAAATCACTTTCGACTATTCAAATAACAATATTCTTTTGAAAAGAGCTCCTACGTAGCCTAGTCAGTAGCGCGCTCGACTTCAGTGCGAGCGGTCCCGGAAACGAAATCAGTACGTGAAACGAAATGAAGATTTACCAAAAATGGGTAGCGGAGCTAATCGAAAGGGTCGCAATTTCCATAAATTCAGAAGATATCATCCGAAGGATTGGGTTCCTAATCTTAGAAGTGCAAATCCTTTAAACTTGTCTATGGAACCGACTATTACTGGAAATAACACATCGACTACACAAGAAAGTAAGAGTATTTGTAATCTTAATCTACCTAAAATAACTGATAGCAATCACAAATAAATTCAAAATCTAATAAATACTAGCATAGATGAATGTAATTATTTTGCTCCAAGTACGTCAACACAAACATCTGTAATAATGCAAAGAAAGCCTGTAGAGTTACTACCAAAATTACCTCCTGATCCTATGACAGAACGCCTTTTGAAATTAAAACATAAAATAAATAGATGAGAACTCTACATAAAGAATTACAAAGTCAAACACGAATGCACATGGACTGCTGTTAAGATGTATGTAAATGTGTTAAGAGACGAATTGCAGCAATTACAGTTCCAGTGTGACAAGTATGAGTGGCTACAGCTAGAGCAAGAAATGATGTCCATTCACCAGGACCTAACCCTAACAAAAGCACGTTTGATTCCTGACCCTAAACACTTAAACATCTCGAGGGAAGAAGTAGAAGAAAATCTATTTATAAACCAATTAAGAGTTCAGGAAATATATAATGAATTAATATCTGGAAGATTCAACGTAGTAAGCATATATTTCTTACCTAACCTGGACAGGATTGAACTAAAAAGGATTCAAACGAAGAAATCTTCTGTGTTCATTCCAACACATACATGAAACTCTGAACCAAAAGGGTTTGGGCTCTTGGGTATTTTATATAAGAAGAAAAAAATTTAGGAAAGTAATAACCCTCCATATTTCCGTATCCCAAAAAATACCCAAGAACCCAAACCCTACCCAATTCCGTACACGGGTAACAGATGCTACTAATTACGTAGTGTTCACACGTCATGGTTGTTCTCTTCGCAGACAATTCTCTGCCATTTTGTTCCGGTCTTCCAGCAGTTCTGTTTGTTTAGAAAACAGGACACAATGTATTTTACCATTAACAAGCTTCGCAGAAAAATAGCAGTTAAGCCAGTAACTGCTATTTTTTATCGGTTGTAGGAGTCATAGCAAACTTATCCCATGTAGCAGTGAAAAATAGCTGCTATGCTAGTTTTGCTCATCTCTATTTCACACCTATTTTTCAAGGCTTTACTAATGTATTTTTGTTTTCTTTGTGTATTATATAGATGCCATCCCTTCCAGATATCAAATCCGGCATAAAGTAGATTTTCACATGTTTGGCGTTTATTGCCTTCTTCAAACTTAATATCTTCTACACTACTGAATATCTTTACGAACTGTATAATAATACTATTTAATATACTACAGTTGTCTTACTCTATCAATCATTCTTTCTGTAATAAAGATTATCTTGAGTATCATCCATCAAATCCGTATTATAAATTATTTTTAATATAACCCTAAGTTAATTCTTGAAGATATAATAAAAGACAGTACCTTTCAATTCGAAAGTAGATGATAGCGTAGAAAAGTTTGTCATCGCTCGTTACTGCCAGATTACCGATCTGGCGCCTGAGTGAGTCCCAAGTGTATAATAGTCTGATATTATTACCAGTGATGTATATTCTATTCCAAAAAATGATGACCGCATTGATTAGGGCTGTTTTCAGCTGAACATTCTCTAAGTCTAATTTCGGGTAACTTCGGAAACAGTAAATCGAAGATGTCAGGTTCGAGCCCCCAAGGGTGAACCTTCGCAATTGGGAAGAGTTAATACGGATGTGTATTTCTTCTTTTAAGTGCAGTAAGATGTTTACAAATATTATTAAGTGTAGAAAGAAGTATTCATTGAAGTGCGTAGTGATAACCGTACATCAAAACTATGCACAGAGGTGATCTGGGGCTTATTTCTCGAAAAGACAAGCTGACAAGTTGACAAGTGATTACTCCAGAAGTGACTTGTGACAAGTAGTACTAGTTTCTGTTTCTCGAAACTATTGCCAATCTTTGTCGAGACAAGTGGAAATAGACAAGTCCAGGAAAAGTCCTGACAAGTGGAAGTGAGGTGAATAGACGTGTGATTTGAATTTGTAAACATGTCTGGAGAACGTAAACAGAATTAAAGTTATATTGTGCAGCTAATAAAGAAAGAGATACCTTATTTGGTTAATTTTCTTCCGAACTTACTAAACAACACAAAAGTGAAAAATGGGAATCTATTTATGAGGCCGCAGCAGGAATTCCGCCAGGATTTTTGTTTAGGGGTGTAAAGTTAAGATTGGGAGGGTGTAATTGGAATTTTTCACGGGTTCTATAGATTTTTTACCATATTTTTTTAAGTTGGGGTGTTGTCGAAAATTTTGGTTGTGACACTCCCCACAGTGTGATGTCTGGCGGAATCACTGGACTACAGACTCCGTTGCATTGTATAATGGGAAAAATTGGACTTATGTACGAGACACGTTTTGGCTACATCTCAGAAAAAGAACAATGGTAAGTTGTTTGTGTATTTACAATAATTTAATTCATGTTGTTTATTTTTGTTTAGTGAGTAAATTCCTATACGGGAACCATCTTCTACGGTAAGCGCGTTGCTATTTTTTTTCTTGTATACAGAGGTGCATATGCGGATAATTAGTATATGTTGTCAAATCAGTTACTGTGTCTGACCATTTCAATAAATCAGTGTTCACTTTGTAGCGGGGGATGTTTGGGATTTCCTCCTCCCTGCAAAAATCTTCCTTGACTCTGTTCATATATATTATCTGTGTACCTCTAGCCTGGGATATGGACGATCTCCAAATACCGTATAATACATATCTCAATAATTCTTTCCTCTCTGGAAATTTCACAAATCGAACACTGCAAAAAGTGTTCTAAGGTAAATAATGGATGGTTGTAACTTCGATATTCTCCCGGTTCATTCAAAACAGCGAGGGTTAGATTAGGTTATGTTTTGTTAATCTTAAAGGAATTACTTTAGGTCGTCTTTAATATGATTCCATTATAGCTTCCGGATAAACTTTAGATGTGGATTATTATCGCGAGCAGTCTCCAATTTTTCTGCACTTAGTTGATATCCATCATTAAATTCAACTGCCCCTTGAATATTGTAAATTATTCTTTCTTTATATGCTCTGCGACTCGCACGTTCTCGCATTTTATTTTCTGAGTCACTGAAACACATATTTCCTTGAGTTTATAATATTCCACCTTGTCAATATTAGACCAAACTATGAATACCTGTCAAATTCTGCCAGATTTTAAAGTTGTCTTGACAAGACTTTAACTTCTGAGAAACAAAATACTTGTCAACACGCCGAAAATGACTTATCAAAGTTCAACTTGTCTCTAGTCAGTTGTAACTTGTCACTCCAGTTTTGAGAAACAAACACTTGTAATAACTGCGACAAGGGAACTGCTTTGCAGTAGTATTACTAGCCTTGTCGCCAGGTGATGGTTTTGTCACTTACACTTGCATCTATAAAAGAACCCTTCCAATTAAAGGAAAAACAGCAAACATAGTTCTCGCATCCTAGTAGAAAGAACGAGACAAAGGATAAAAGATATATAATTTTTAACGGATATGAATGTCATTGTTTGGAACACAGGAAATTCAGGGCTTTTTTTGTTCTAAAAGTTCTGAAGGTGTTCATGTTAGCTCAGTGCTAGAGAGCGGGACTCGCACCCGTAAAGTCGTAGTTTGGAATTCCGTGCAGGGTAATTGTTTTTGACCTGTAATGATATATTCCTTAAAGCATGGATAATTAGATAAAATGATTACATTAAAAGAAATCAACTGTATATTTATTTATACAGTCATTTCGAGACATAAATCCTTTAGATAAAAATTTATTTTCTCTTTCTTTCTTCCCTCATGTCAAACTAAAATATGCAAAGAACTTTTGCACATAATTTCCCGTAACATGCATAAATTCGCACCTATGGAGTGGAGGAAAATTTGGAAGAAATGGCATACAAAAATAGGCAAAGCGCAGAAATTGAAATACGCAAAGAGAAGAATTGAGACGATGGATACCAGTAACACAGAGCTATAAAGAGAAGTTTATATAGAGCGAAACAGAGTAAAGAAAAGACAGAACATTATAAATTTGAGAAGAGAAATGTAACAAAGGAAATGAGGAGCTAAAATCAATACTTAATTGCTTCCTTTAAGAAAATTATTATTATTATTAGAATGAAATGTTTTAGCACTTTTCCTCACTCTTTACGCGAGAAACTGTAATATACGTAATTGATCATTCCATGTCAAATCATCCAATTTTAGAATAATTGATTGCATCATCATTTTAGAAAAAAAAATGTTTTTCGTATGTGATTTCATACGTACCTGAAGATATCAGAACCACTTTTTAAAAAAAATCTTATCAACTTATTTCTCCCGGGGCGACCATATTTTCAACACGGTGCGGCGGTTGCAGTTGTTTACTTCCGTAGCCTTGTACGGAAACCTGAATATCTCATAAACCAGAAGAACTAGATAGCTAAATTCAAGAGCGTTGTTTAACTTTTGGAGTGTAATTTGATGATGTGCGATTGTCTTTTTTGAAAACTAATTTGTCTCGTATTCCAAAAATTAGCCTGAAAATGAATAATGATTTGTATAAAATTGGATTTTCAAACCCATTTTTTAGGGTGGAGTTGAATAAAGGGTGCGCATTTTTGTAATGTTTAGACCCATTAACTGAGTGTCTGCACACAAAAAATCATTGTCCTTAATAATGCCCCTTTTTTTCTACGGGGATTCAAACATTGCCCTTTGCGAAGAATTCCGAATTTCGAACATAATAGATGGGTCCTCAGGAAAAAATCTGAAATTTGGTGTCGAAGAAGCTTTGAATGTGCCCAACTCACAGCAAAAAATGCAAGTTATACATCGAAGTGGTTTAGTCAGTGTAATTGGATTATCAATGGCATCATAATATGCAAATGTTGAATATTCATAAAGACCACCATTATATCTGTGAAGCTGTCGAATCATTTGTACTTTAATGTTTAGAAATATCAACATTACAAATAATCATTGTATTGAAATACATGCCTTTATTTCTACAGATGTTCAAATATAGAACTTCGTGAAAAAAATGCTGAAGTTCGGGTTTAAATTTCTGGGATGAGTCCTCACGAAAAAAACTGAAATTTAGTGTCAAGCAAGCCCTGACTGTGATCAGCTCACAACCGAAGTTGCAGCTTTAATTTTTAAGTGGTTTGGTCAGTGGAAGCGGATTACATGTAGCTTGATAGTATTACCCTACTTGAAAGGCATAATTTAAATTCTCATGAACAACTTATTCTCGACCAAACCACTTGCTAAGGTGGAACGTGTTGACGTAGTCTATCGCACAATTTAAATAAAACATTTCATTCAACGAAATATTTAATGTGTGAGCAGTATGTCCTTTTTATTATATCTTTTTGTATGTTTTGATATTCTGTGTTCTTGTTTATTAGCGACTATTAGGATTACGGTTTTACGATGGTAATTAATGGATTAATGGGCTTGTATGTCGCTAAGTAATTTTGATGAGTTGTCAGTGACAAAAGGTCTATCTAAGCTTTAGAGAATGGGTCAAGCTATATGTAAATATTTACAACTGCGTGTGGTTAAACAATTTAGTACTCGATTTGAAGATTCTTAATGTGTTCTCTTAGCATCTGCTATCTTAGTTTGAAACTCATTGTATAATAATAAATAGTGTTTTATCTCAACCTATTGTTCCTCGCTCCCGTCTTATTTCAAGTATTCTTTTCGGAACTACTATCGTTAAACATTTACACTGGCGCAATGCGGTAGCGGATATGGAATCAAAAATGTGGGGGAACACTACGTTTTTAGAGTCTCTGGACGTAAATGAGCCTTATATACATAGCTATGTTGAACGTTTTGAGCATTATGCCCAGGCGCTTAAGATACCAGAGGAGCAACAGCTAACAAGTAAAGTACCCGAAGTGAGGACTCGAGTTGCTCATCAAGTGATACCTTAAATTGAAGCTAGTGACGAGTATAGTACACCTGTGAAATCCTAGCTGCAGAGCTCCAGAAATAAAAACGTTATGGCGGTCAAAGTTCAAAGAGAAAGCAAATTGTATTTAAACAAGTCACAACGAAAGTCAGAACAAAAGTCAGAAGGACATGGGCTTGAATTGAAATGCGATTCATTTGAAGGAAAGAGGCACGTAAAAGTACTACACATTGATACAATCAATATGTAAGTCGTCAATGAAGGCGTGTGATAAGCAGATACTTTGCTCACAATAAGCACACTTGACAAAACAGATGGTCTCACATGAGGTCTTGTAACACTCGTCGCGTATATTAGAATCAAAACAATAATCCAATGGAGACATCCAGGGCTCGGGCTCCTCATCCAAGTAGCCGCTTGTGTAAAACGCAAACCTGATCATGTTGCGAAATCGTGAGGCGCTGAATTGGAAGAGAGTGAAGGACTGCATTCGTAAAATGTTATCCCGATGCCAGAGATTAATTTCCGAAGAAGGGATAAGTGTGTCAGTAATGAACCTGATAAATGATTTATA
This sequence comes from Lepisma saccharinum, assembly GCA_022664845.1. Lineage (NCBI taxonomy): Eukaryota > Metazoa > Arthropoda > Insecta > Zygentoma > Lepismatidae > Lepisma > Lepisma saccharinum. The sequence goes on from JAGDQP010010355.1 coordinate 23,441, forward strand.
TGGACGGAAGAAGAAAACATCAAGTGGTTGGATGAAACCAGTGCAACCACCAGGAATTAAACGTTTGAACAGTGTTATATGATTAGGGCATCATTCATTTGATACGTTATCATCCTTATTTGCACTCCATGAATCCAGCAAAAGCAAGACTTTATCACGATCGATTCCAGAATACAGAATAAAACTCTTTTAAATCACTTCTGTTCATGTTTGCAGTCTTTCCTGGATTATCGGGATGTTCCAGGAATGTTATGTTATCGGGATCTTTTTGCTTATTTTCTGGAAATTGACCACTGGATTCGGATACAAGAACGTACATCGGACGCAATATTTCACCATCCATGGAAATAACCGGCATGATCATATATGAATGAGTAGTAGCACTGACTGATCCAAATGCACCTCTTACAACCACCGTACCTTTAGTCCTATGAGTCCTGTATGCCTGCAGTTCCTTGTCAAATCGACTTTGATCAGCATTGAACACTTGACGAGGATTCAGGTTTTCTAGTAACATAAGTTCTTTCATGGACGCAATAAATGTAGTAGATAAGTGATGTAATTCAGCCTTTTTGATTTCCACGTTTTGCTAACCCTATGCGTGATAGAACGACTGACGATATTGTTTCTCTTTTTAAAATTAGACAGCCAGTGACGAGATGGCTTGAATTGTAGAGTGTTATCCGGATCTAGCTCTTTACTTATCTGAAGAGCCCAAAAGCGAAGAGTCCTGTCGTGTATAATAGCACATCTCTCGACCATTTCTTTGAATTTATCGTGAGCTGCTGCATTAAGTTTCTTATAACTGGGTTTTTGCCTTTTTTTCTCATATTGAAAGAGGATGTTTTTCGATTGAATTAATCTATACTGTGACTTGACATACGAAAATTTCCTTCGTTTCTTTTCCGGGTTCTCATTGTGTGTCCAAAACATGTAAGCTGCTTCTTTATAATCATCGTCCAAGATGTGTTTTTGTTTTTTTTATCGAAGGCTGATATTCTTCACCTGAAGAAGCTAGGTGTCGGAGACTCTTGATGTGTTTGAGAACCTTGCGATGTACTTGGCATTTTCTCATCAAAGATGTCATCGCCGTAGTCTCCATCATCGCTTTCATCACTGTCACCAGCAAATCCAAGAGGTCTAACTTCTTCTATGATTTCCATCTTGTCCTCAAGTATCTCCACTATTTGTTTGTACAATGAATCTTCATACCTATTCATTCCCCTATTAACAAATCCATATTTTCATACAGAGCATGAACAATAGCACCTGCTTCCATTTTCTGGAACGAAAAGAAAAAAGAACTTTTATTGACATCAATAACAGGAGCAAACATGCACAAGGACATTCATACATGAATAACAGAAAGCGGGAGATCAGCCAGAGAGAGGGATATCATTCTACAAATTACATTAATTGGGAGCAACTTACGACATATTACCATCGGGATAATCAGCAAAACATGGACATCACAAGCAGCTAAATTCGCTTTCTATTTGAACTTTGACCCACCATAATCTTTTTATTACTGGAGCTCTGCAGCTAGGATTTCACAGGTGTACTTCAATTTAAGGTATCACTTGATGAGCAACTCGAATCCTCACTTCGGGTACTTTACTTGTAAGTGTACTATATACCACGATTGGTTCAAAGCCTTATGAAATGTTACTCAATGCATGTTTGCCAGGTTCGTTACAGCAACTCACATATGTTCAAGTAAAGAGTAAGCCATTTGAGATTTTTGATATGAAAAGGTCTGAGATTGTAGAGCGCTATAGGTTTCATTTGCTGAAACAGCAAGAGCATAAAACGATTCAGCAATATGTTGCCCAACTCAAAAGTCAGGTCATACATTGTGGTTAAGGTGATTTTGCAAATACAATGTTACGCGATCAGTTGGTATTGGGTATTCTGGATGATAATGTACGCAAGCGTTTTCTCTCGGAAGTCAAACTTTCATTTGAAAGAGCTTTGAAACTCGAACTAGTTATTGAACAGGTGAATGCTGATGTAGCATCCATGAAGACGCCTAATTTCTCAATTCATGCATTTCATAAGTTGTCACCAGATAATTTGAAGGAGGATGATCATGTTGCTCATAGATCATTTACTGTGCACGTTGTCTGTATAAGCACCAAGTAGGTAAATGAAAAGCTTACAATCATAGCTGTCACGCTTGCAACACCAAAGGGCACTTTCGTAATAGCCCTTATTGAAAATTTAAAAGTAAGTCAGCAGCAGATGCAACAGATTAACGACGAACAGGCTGAATCTCAATTAATCAACAGACTTAATGAAACTTATCTCGATGATGTTTTGGGTATTGAAATTGAATATGATACAGCCACATTAAGTTCGAGCGAAGATCTCATTATACAAATCGGACAATTTACTGTTCCGTTTGCAATTGATACTGGCATTTTTGATAGTTTAATATCACTACAACTCTTGCAAACGATTAATTGTGATTCGCTTATTTCTACGGGATACTGATTAATGTTTCAACGATTCCAGTGGTCGGTGAAGTCAGGTTACATGTACAGTGCAATGGGCGACTATTTCAATTACAATTCCTGGTAGTCAATGGATTTCTACTCCATCAAGTGCTCGGAAAAGTAGGTCTGAATATAATTTTTCCAGATTTGTTGCTTCAGCTAAATTCTAGTGGAGCTAGTAAAGTTTTCAAGGCAGTGTCCCATTCTCCCATCTTAGCTAATAATTCCTCGTACGAACAGCGTTTGTTACAAAACTACATTAATCGGACAGATTGTGATACATCTCCTGGGCTTTTCCCAAAGCTATATAAAGTAATGAACAAGTAGGTTTAAAAAGCCACGGATGAATTAAGTAAACGTATCAATGAATTGCAACTGCAGGTGGCCAGTTTAAAGGCTGAATATAATAATTTCAGTACACTTAGTTATAATGAGCTCCTTATTGATCAGCTTGAGTACACATCTTTACACCAGTCGAATGTACTGGTCAAGGAACTCGTGTCATTTAAAGAAGTAGCTAATCAATTAAAAGAATCTAGTAATGAATCACACAGGTTAGGCCATATGGGAGCTGCATTAAAGTCTTACGCAACAGTACTACATACAGATCAATCTAACTTAATTTTATATAATACGAGTAATATTACAACATCTCTTTTCAAACAATGTAAATTTCTTGAAACGATTCAGTAGTGTGATAAAATACTACGTTTAGGAACCGACTCCGATGATCACCAGATCTTATTAGATAAAGCAGTTGATCGTCACAACAGGGCATCGCAATTACTGGAACATGAGATAGTGGCAATCTCAGGATCAATTTCAGATATGGAGAATACTTTATGTAGTACTAACAATAAGGAAATATCTCAACGGAGCAAACCAAATGTGGATTCAGATGACGATGAGAGAAGTTTCCTCTCCATACAAGATTGGCTGAACGATGAGTCAGAATTCGTAGAGTCGTCACGGGAAACGAAAGTAGAAGAGGTCAAAGTAGTGGGCGAAGAAAGAATATCACGCATCACGGTGGAAGATCTCAATGGTTCTATCGATGACATTTCACCAGTAACTGATTTGGTAAACTTTATTTTTATATGGGCCAGTCTAGTAACTTTGGACTTCGGCCCGTCACGATTCCCCTTTAGCTGTTAAGTGTTAAAATCCATACCCATGCCCTTGCCGGGACTCGAACCCGGGACCTTCGAGTCGATGGCCTACCGCCGCAGACCGCTCTTCCACCCGGCCGGCTCCAGTACTTGATCTTTCCATCGATCCACCGGATACGGATTTCGCAAAAGTATTATCTGAAGCTGTTCCTTCCACTGAGTTAATGTCAGGATCATGTTCAAATCTATTGCAGGAACAGGTCATGACACAATCACCTCATATAAACCAAGTTTCATCCGATGTTCCAGAACCGGAACAGTCATTAGCAGAACAGAAATTAACTCCACAAGTTCCTCAACTAAACCCAAACTTCAAAGAAAAAAAAAAAAGAAGAAAGAGAAGGTATCCAAGAGTAATGCAGCTGTGACTGATAAGGTGGATTTGGCGAAAATACTAAAGACATTCGGCATGGAAAGAGCTCTCGAAAGTTCAGATTTTAATATCAAGGATTTGGTCTGTGAAATGACTGAAGGCGACAACATGGACTTGGCTTTAGCTTACATTCATCCATACATATAGTTTACCTTCGGGAGAATTTCTAAGGTGGAACGTGTTGACGTAGTCTATCGCGCAATTTAAATAAAACATTTCATTCAACGAAATATTTAATGTGTGAGCAGTATGTCCTTTTTTATTATATTCTTTTGTATGCTTTGATATTCTGTGTTCTTGTTTATTAGCGACTATTAGGATTACGGTTTTACGATGGTAATTATTGGATTAATGGGCTTGTATGTCGCTAAGTAATTTTGATGAGTTGCCAGTGACAAAAGATCTATCCAAGCTTTAGAGAACGAGTCAAGCTATATGTAAATATTTACAACTGCGTGTGGTTAAACAATTTAGTACTCGATTTGAAGATGCTTAATGTGTTTTCTTAGCATCTCCTATCTTAGTTTGAAACTCACTGTATAATAATAAATAGTGTTTTATCTCAACCTATTGTTCCTCGCTCCCGTCTTATTTCAAGTATTCCTTTCGGAACTACTATAGTTAAACATTTACACTACTCAAAAACAATAATTGTTTAATTATTTTACTGTGTTTTGAGAAGATACAAGGCTTTTTCGTGACAAAATTTCAGATTTTTTTATGATGAACCCACTTGAAATATTTTAGCCCAAAATCTGTCACTTTTTGCAAAGGCCATGTTTGAACCCTCGTAGAAAAAGGGCGTGATTTAGGGCCATGATTTTTTTTTCGTGCATAGGTATAACTGTTTAGGACACTCAGTTGAGTTCATAGGTATAACTGTTAAAATAAAGTTTGCATCCTTTTATACAGCTCCACCCAAAAAAGCTGGTTTGAAAATCAAGTTATATACAAATCGTTACTCATTTTCAGCCTACGAATAAATGAACTTATTTTGAGAAAAGGCGATTCAACAATTTGAAAGTAGACTTTAAGAGCTATCCAGCGATTTTTTATTTAGCTCTCTAACCCTTCTGGTTTATGAGACATTCGGGTGTCTGTACAAGTCTACGGGATTAAAAAAAACTTCACCGGTCACGTTTAAAATATCGTTGCCCCGGGAGAAATAAGGGAATAACATTTTCTTCAAAACTGGATCTCATATCTTCAGATATGTAGGAACTCACATACGAAAAATAAAATTTTCTAAAATGATGATGTAATTAATTTTTCTGAAATTGGATGATTTGACATAAAATGATCCAATTACGTATGTTGTAGTTTCTCGAGTAAAGTGTGAGGATAAAAGCTAAAATGTTTTTTTTTATAATAGTAATAAGTAACTAACTAACTAACTCTATGGCTTATGGAACTCGAAAGTTCATCGCCGCAGTAACAAACGTTCGACATTGGATTCTATCCTTGGCAATATCAAACCTGTTTTAATCACAAGCGCCTACTTCTAGAAGATCTCTTCTAATATTGTCCTCCCAACGACGTCTCGATTTTCCCAATTGCCTTCTTCCATCCGGCCTTCCAACCAGGATAGAATATAATATTCGTTTTTCCCAATCCGAGCTGCATGGCCTGCCCATCTTAGTCGTCGCGATTTCATTACTTTTACAACATCTGGTGTATAGTACCGTCCGTGGAGTTCTTCATGCAGTCTCCCTCACTCTCCAGTCATCTCGTCCCCTTTCGGCCCGTAAATCTTTCTCAAAACCTTATTCTCAAATACACGTAATTTATGTTCATCTGCTAGGGGCGTACTCCAACGTTCGCAACCGTAAAGTATTACCGGCAGAATAACAGTTCTGTATATTTTCAATTTCCTTGATATTAATCGCGATTTAAGAAGTTTTTGGACTGAATAGAAACTTCCCCGATACTAAGCGACTTTTAATTTTTTCCGCGACCTCATTTTTGCTTGTTAGGAATGCTCCCAAGTATTTAAATTGGCTTACTTTCTCTATGACCTCATCCATAACTCTTACTTTTTTATTTCCTTCATTCCCTGTGTTTCCGCTTGTTATCATGTATTTTGTTTTATCTATGTTTACCTGTAGACCTATCTCATCGCACGCTTCTACTAAGACATCGATGTTGCTTTGTAGTGCATCTATATCGTTTCCTATTAAATCTACATCATTCGCCTATAAAAACAGTTGATTCAAACCATTCAATGATAGTCCCTTTCTGTCCCCTTTAATTTTTAAAATCGCATATTCTAACGCAAAGTTAAACAGTAGTGGTGACAAGGTATCGCCTTGTTTCAGTCCGTTGCGAATTTCGAAACTATCTGACCTACCCGTACTCTGCTTATGGGGTCGCTGAGACACATCTTCACTAGTTGAACCATTTTTTTCGGAATTCCAAATCATATCAGGATACTGTATAACTTTTCCCTTTTGATAGAATCATATGCTTTCTTAAAATGAATGAATAGCTGATGAACCGTCCTATCGTAATTCCACTTCCTCTTGAAAATTTGTTTCAAGGCAAAAATCCGGTCCAACGTGGATATATTTCTTCTAAATACACATTAGTGATCTCCAATTATTTCATCTACGTATACACTTAGGTGTGTTAATAGAATATTACTTAATACCTTGTAACAGGTTGGAAGTAACGAGATTGCATGGTAATTACCGTATTACAGTTCGACTTATCGCCTTTTTTGTAAATCGGAACTATTGATGAGGTTTTCCATTCCTTTGGGAGCTTCTGCTTTGTGCATATAGCACTTATCAATTTATGGAGTTCCTTAATTAGTGCCGTTCTTCCTGCTTTAATTAATTCGTCTGGAATATTGCCTATTCCTGGCAATTCGAAAATTTTCAATTTCTTTACCGAAATTTCGATTTCGATCTCGCTAGTTTCGGGAATCCACGGTTCTGCGGTATGGATTTCAAATTTCTCTGTTTGTTCTCCGTTGTGTACATTAAGAAGTTTGTCGAAAAACCTTTTCTTAACGAGCTTACCCCTTTGTTTAAATCTCTTATGTTATTTGTCTTCCCGTTTTCCTCTATCTCCTGAATCTTCTGCGTCAGATATTCTCGCTTTTTGTTTCTGAACTCGAGTGTGGCGTTTCGTTTCGCGTTACTGTAGTGGTTAATATTTGGTTTGCTTTTATTACATAGCCATCGTTACCTTGCTTGTTTTAGTTCCTCATGAAGCTTAAGGCATTTTTGTTCAAACCAAGGTTTGCTTTTCTGTTGTTTCTTCTCTCCTACACGTTCCTTCGCTGCGATCTTAATTGTTTGACGAATTGCCTCCCACATCTTACTTACATCAATTTCATTATTAATATCATCATTATTATTACTCGAGTCGGCTAGGATTTCGAACCTATTTGAGAGTTCGAGTTGGTAATCTGCTTTTATGCTCGGACTATTTAATCATTTACCTTCGAATTTCATAATAATAATAACAAAGGAATTTTCATCAATAAGTAAAGCTGTTTTAACAAAGTGAATTGTTATACTGCTTTTACACGTATAAAATATACATTGTGGATTTAAACCTAGAAAAAGCATTCACAGGTTTTTTCTGTTATGAAAAGAATTAAGCAGATAGAAATAAATATTGCTTACGCAAGCAGTAAGTTTGTTTTACTATTACTAGCCTAAACCAATTAATGTTTCTTATCTTACATCACTAATGTATAAAGTACTGATGCATCACTTAGCGAGACTCAATCTGGTGGTGTTTTAATATGACAAATCTTGGCAAAATATTTTTTTAGCTTTGAAATGACGCGTGGTTACAGCCTTTGCTTTCTAAACCAGTACCACGGCAATTTGGGTTGGAGTCCTTGTCGGGGCAAAATAATTTTCGTACTATTCAATAAGACAATAGTAACTTCTCTTCATCAATTGAGGAAAGTGTAGAATTTGCATGCAAGCAACTAAGCTGCCTTACATATTACTTCAAACTTAGAGTGACCTTGAAAAAGCTTCTAAAAAGACATACAAAATAGTGAAGGATTGGAACTAGTGAATAAGTTCAGACGTCACTGGCGTGAATTTTCTTTCTTCTGATGCTCACAAAAACAATTATAACAGGATTTTAGGAAAGAATCCTGTTTGATGTAATATAACGGTTAACTTGTTTGACTTTAAATCTTTGGATCTGGGTTCGACCCGAGCTAAGTCACGTTTTTTCTAATTATACTTAATGAGAATGATGCCCTGGAAACGACATGTAAATCATTGGACAATCGAGAGATTAATAAGTATGAGTGTTATCATAAAACATGAATGAAATTGTTTCATGGCTAATTTATTGCTCTCTTTCCTTCGCATTCCTTCTTCCTTAGATCATCTCGTGTTTGTCTCTCTTTAGTTGTCTTTTTCTGTGTTTTTGTTTGTTTATGTGTGTGTGTGTGTGTAAAATAGATATTGCGCTCGCAAGAGAGAGGGAGAGAGAGAGAAAGAGAGACTTAGCGGGTAACTATAACTGTGAGTGTTCCTAAATATAAAAGTAAAACATTTGAAAAGGTTATTCTTTTATCCCCACTCTTTTCGCTCTTTATCTATCGATTTACCTGTATGTGAGGTGTGAAGAAAGGATATTTACAATGAGATGCAAGAAATAGATAATATAATAGCATTAATATTAACTGAAAAATAACTATTGATAAAGCAATAGCAAGTTAAAGCTAATTGTTAAAGTCTTTCGTTTATATGACGAGATTCGGAAATGCGATATCTATTATTAATTTGTAATATGCAAGAGCGCGTTTTATATAAGAAGAAAAAAAAATAAGCTGTGTTTTACTTCATTTCAAAGCCTCGTTCTGGGTTTATTAAGTTACCGTTTACAGTCTGCATACACGGTAAAGAAGAGAGAAAAACCAAAATAAGTAACTGAGAATTAATCAAACAGAAAATAGTATAATAGCATTAATTAGAATAATAAATGTAAAATCAAAATGGGACTAGGACTATAAACAGAGATCAAATCGCTATCACGCATATAATCTTTTAACTTTAGACGTTGGGATGTTGTGTAATATCAGGAAGTAGACGACAACAACAAAATGTATACATACATGAGTAAGAACCTACTATTTATAGACTAAATGTCAAAGTATACTATACATAAAATTCAGTCTTACCGATGTAAATGATTTATTGGTTATAATTTATTCCAGATTAGGTCACATCGCTGCTACGCGTGTAACGGTACATTATGAAAGGCGTTTAAAGCGGCTGTTTAATCAAACTTTAGTTTCGGGTGGAAACTCTGTTTTCAGATTTTTATCAAAGTTTTTGTTAAATAGGTTATCGTTTAAAATGAAAGAATGAAAAATTATGACCGTATAGAGATTAGTCATAAAAGCTATGAATCAAGTAGAACAAAATCAATAGTGTTCCCAAGAAAGAATGTTCTTTACTTTCATAGGAAACAGTACGTCAAATACAGTTATCCACTTAAATACACATACAGATGCCTACCATTGCGTATTAGGCATGCACAAAACATTACCTGTTAGATTTGGCGTACTAATAGTAGTTCCAATCTAAGCACAGTTCATAAGCATAACCATCCATAAATTAGCCAATGTTATCCAAACTACTTAATTTCATCATACAAAGAGGAAAACAGTTACTGTTAGTACGTAAGACTTCCTGAAGATAACCAAGAAACACATTCCATATAAGAGAAGACTGAAAAGCATAAGAATTGTATACCAAGCAGAGTACAATAATTCATGCTTCAGGACATATCAGATAGCGATAAACTAAAGATAGCAGTTCATGCTGAGAATAGCATCTGGCACACGTAGGAAAATTATAAGGAACACGAAACTTCACACAGTGATATTCATCTACTAACAGGGTCCATACTGTCTCTCATCAGTTTAGAGTCACCCCTGAACAGAATATAATCCAGCACTCGTTCCATTAACAAAATCCACGTGTTGTGACGTCAAAGTGCACTTCATTCTCATCGTTATTATATCACCAAAATCCACCATAATTTATGATTATGGGGCAAACTCATAATGTTCAGATGAAGGAATAAAGACAATAAGGAAAATAAAATTAAAACGCTGTGCCCACCTACAAATTCGTTTTTCAAAGACATCCCTTTCCAATAGAAGGTATACCCCTCTGCATGGGTCCAAGCTGCGGCTAGGAATTGTAAAGAAACCTGGGAAATACGACGAGAAAGAGAGATTCGTATCCGACGATTGAAGATTAATGCTCTCGATAGAGCGGACAAAGGTATTGAATTCGGACGTGATTTCGTAAGATCCTCAGCCAATGAGGAGCAAGATAGAGCCGTAAGAGACAGCAAGCGGAGCTGGGTATGGACGACGGAGTCAGTACTGCAGAAACAAATGGAGAAGAAGAAGAACGTGGTTACTTAAAGGGAGGGAGGTATGAGGACAATAAAGCAGTAGGGGATGGAGACGGTGCGAACCCTAAATGTCCGGACGAGGAGCAAAAACGGATATTGAAACCTACCATGGGGGTCAGAGGATTGGGTATGACGGCTAAGGATCCAAACGTGGAAATATGTATAAAGGAAAATGAGATGGAAAATGATCATGTACTTCGAGATTGTAGTAGAAGTAAGGACTCGTATAATTATATTTACAGTATCACCTATCAAAACTTAAATTGTGGAAAGTGGGTTTGTGATCACGATGAAGATGAGGTAGTAAATGAAGATGAGGAGACCTGTAGACCACCTGGATTTGTGGAAATAGAGGTTGCAAGTGTCAAGACGTTGCCCCTCATAGATAGTTGAGCTGAAGTCTCTTTCTGCTCTAGTCCCTTCTGGAAAAAGGTGACGAGTTTGATATCCCATCCGGTGATAAAGCAACACGTATTGCTGGTGGATTACACGGGCAAGAGGAGGAAGAGTGTCCGTGGTGAAGTGTGGTGTATAAAACTGGGTGATCCAACTATGTGATGTGTATAAAAGTCTACGCGGTTGAAGGGCAGAAAAATGATGTACTCTTGGGACGAGATTTCCTAGAGAGGTATGGGGCCACTATGAACTTCGTGAACGGAACTAAGACAGTTAGAAATTTAGGGTTGCAAGCTACAGTACGCATGAGGACCAGACCAAGAGATCTAGACGGACCTTTATGTACTCTAGCGAACGTGGAAGTAGTTAACCAAGACTGGAAGACAAAGAAAAGAGACACGGAAAGAAGTGAGCGGCACGTTCAGCCTCGCGACCTGATATTTCTTAGTACGTAAAGCAGCTATGGGACAGACTAAGAAAATGTGCGATTTGGTCAACTTGTGTATAGAAAAACCTAGTCAAAAGGTAGTGCAGTTGTTAGACTCCGCTGACGGGAAAATGTGCGGATGAAATTAAGAAAATCAGTGTAATTGTGGAAACCTAGTCTAGAAACATATCAAAATTGGTTTGACAAAACATTGGTGCCCCGTTATATGTACTGAACAAAGTAAAGTAGTTTAGTGGAAATCAGATTCGCCCACGGTTCACAGGTTAGAGTCCGTTCTAGAGATTTTTTTTCTCGAGATCCATAAACAGAAACGACTCTAGATGCTCTTGACTTATCAAATTTCTCAATGGATTCTTTATTAGCTTTACTCTGGAAAAGTCCCTTTCACAACAAACTTGAGATAGTGGTAAGGCATATTTGTGATACATATTTGTGATGTATGTATAAAACATCGTAACAAAACGATGAAGAGAGATTCAAATGTTAGAGAAAATGAAACACACATACCACACAATTCTAGAAAAAAAAATTGAACAGAGGAATTACATTCATCAGGTGATATTTCGGATCTTACGAAACAAATGCACTTAGGTAGAAAATCGAAACAAAACTTTGCGATGCAAATAATAGAGAATACGACTAACCAAAGAGAAATGTGGCACAAGCTAATTTTTTTGAGTATTAAAGGAAAAAGAATAAAGCATCAAGTTAATAATAAATTCACACCAGATGAGCTCAACAATCATTTCGCTAATATAAAACCATCGACTTCCATTAATACGATACTGGACTGACTGCAGCCATTGATAATTTCATGGATATGTGAAGCAAGGGAGCGGAGAGGAAACTTAATCTCGTTTGTCTACTTCCAGTCTAAACCAATATGGACCAGATTTTCGATTCTAACTCAGTTTTTTACACTTGATATCGCTGTGTTTTTGTATTTATGTCTTCATTCTTGCCAAAAACGTAAATATTATTTGCAATATTTTCTATTGTATGCAGAGTGCGGTATACTCTTACATGAATAGCTCAAGAATTAAGACTTGAATCAAAAAACGGGCCACACAGCGATATCAAGCGTATAAAACTAAGTTAGAACAGAAAATTTGGTCCACATTTTATTGGACTGGAAGTGGACAAACGAATTTAAATATTTGCTCTGGCGTCTATCTTTCAACACTAAGTAGTTACTCCAGTATAGTTTACGTAGAGCTCGATGTATAAAACTTACAAATTCAGTCAAATTCAACAATAACGCAAAACATCAAATAAATACAAATAACACAAATCATCAAAATACTCTAAATGAATTTTCCTTTGAATGTATTAGCCCTGAAACAGTTAAAAAAGCTATATACAGGATAAAATCATCTGTTGTAGGCAACGATCACATTTCTATTCTTTTTATAAAAAAGGATCCTACCATATATTATAAATCCAATAACCAATATGTTCAATCTCAGCCTCATGTCTGATACTTTCCCATCTGATTGGAAAATAGCACAAGTATTAGCGTTCCCCGAAACACAAAACGTATTAACGATTTTCGCCCGATCAGCATCTTTTCCGCCCTCTCAAATGCTCTTGAATACATTGTTAGCGACCAAATTCGGACACACCTAACACAACACAATTTATGGGTCCACTTCAATCGGGATTTCGCAAATATCACAGTACAGCTACTGCTCTAGCGTGCATCACGGATGATATAAGGCTCGCACTAGATAGAAGAGAGATCACCTACCTTACGTTTCTAGATTTTTCTAAGGCGTTTCAGTCACTTGACCACAAGATCTTACTGCAGAAATTATCTCATTTTTTAATTTTTTCCCAGGGAGCTGTTAGATGGGTTAAAAACTATTTGTGCGATAGGAAACAATTCGTAAGTATAGCCGGTAAAAATTCCTCACTGCGCTACCTAACTCATGGAGTACCCCAAGGAAGTGTCCTGGGACCTCTTTTATTTTGTATGTATGTAATTTACCTCCCATCTGTTCTCTCATACTGTAAATATCATTTGTACGCTGACGATTTCCAAATATACATATCATGTCGTCCACAAGACCTAGTAACCACTATTTCCAAATTAAATGAGGATCTTCAAAAAAATCAGCGAGAGGTCATCTAAAAACAGATTAGTAATTAACCCAGTAAAATCTAAATGTATACGTGTATCGTCCAACCAACTAGCTTAGAACATGCAAAAGGATAATCTTCCAGCAGTATGTTTAAACCAGACTGATACCCTATTCTATGCCAGTCAAAAGCCAATGAAAGACGCAACTTACATAGATTAAAACTTCTATTCAAAATTCTTCGCCTTCAACAACCTTCTTACTAGCACGAACGTTTTCAGGCGCTTAGCTCCTACCATAATCGTAACACCAGGTCAAGAGAAAGCCAATTACTCTCGGTCCCTCATCACTCTTCTATTTCCTATTCCAAATCGTTCACGGTTTCCACCGTCCAAGCTTGGAATGATCTTCCGCCCAAAACACGACAACTACAGTCCATCTCTACGTTCAGGAAGTCGATTACAGACCTGCTTCAATTAAAATCCAAGTCGTTACACAATCGACGATGAAATAAAAACAGTAAATTAAAAAAAGAAAGAATAAGCGTGAATGCAAAGCTCTTTTTAAATGTTCTGATAAGTTATCTTTGTATATTTTATAGTTATTATTATTAAAGTAGTATCATTATCGATGTATGTCCATATGTATTATCAGTCATAAATTGTAAACAGGCTTACGTTTTCTATAAAATGTTAACACGTGTGTATGTGTGCATTGTGTCTGTTTATATGTGTTCTTTTTTCTTTGTGTAGTTATGAGTACTAATTTAGTGTTTATTCTTTTGCTTAATTATTATCCAATTATTCCAGTATTAATGTTGATAGCTTATTTAGATTATGTATGTACATGGTTGAGTGGAAGAGAATGCATTTGTGGCCTTAACTCCGCCATGGAAAAATAAGTCAATAAATAAATATTTCCACATCTTCAGTATCATCATCGCCCTTCACTGCATCTGTAGTACCAAACAAATAAATATTGGCAATGTCTTCAGGTAAGTTTTGCCAAATTTGTTCCCAGTGTCCTGCTAAACTGCTAAATCTTTCAACTGCTCCTTCAGCATTTCCGTATTTATTGTTGAACAGAGTTTCCATATTCGTTCCAAGGCAATATATAGAATGCTAACAGATAACTCATTAAAATTTCGTGGATCATAACAAGCCATGTTGGCGTACAGATTTCCATGCTCAAGAAAACTTAGCCCAGGAAATAAAGTTTGATGTCGGGAATAATTACGAAAAAGCTGAATTTTGGCCAGTTAGATCATTACTAGAGGTGCATTTTCCCAAAAGTCACTGCCCCTGCCCCCCCCCCCAATCCCCCCTCGAACTTCAAATTTACAGACTTTCAGAAACTGTATTATATCTCCGTAACCAATAGACGTAATGGCATGATTCTTTTTTTTGTTATATAAATTCGTACATGACGGGCTACAAAAACGTTTATCATGCGTGGTGCGTTCTCTCTCGTAGTTTTGCCGTAATTTACATCAAAAGGGCAAAATAACGATATTTTGCTGTCAGTGTTTAGACTTTTACGGTGTAACTTGTTTTTAAACACAATATAAAAAATGTTTGAAATAAAATTTGTTGCCTGTTTCATAAGCTTTAAAATGATGTACATATAAATATGGTTGAACAATTATTGTGTCAGCTAAAGAGGTAGTAATGACGCGCAACAGCGCGCAAAGAATGCTTTGCCTTCGCTCTATCATCCTTTTCACCTTAGGCAGTTGTGAGCTGTCTACAATTATAACAATCTGTCTTTGCTGTGTAGTAGCAAGTAAAATAGGTGATGAATTCGTAACGTATTTTGACGGCCTTTTCATGTTATACATCACGGACCCAGATAGCATACCAGTTTGCAACAAAGTTGTCAGTCACTTGCTTCGAGCTTGTTAAACTTGTTATTGTGTGGAGCTTAATAAACAAGCATAAGATAAACTTGTTGGAGAAACAAGTGTCTTGATTGTAATAACGAAGATAATTCAAACTTGTTGGAACCAGCAACTATGCGAGGAATCTTGCAAAACTTTAAATTTATTTGATTTTTTCGTTGCGGTTTCACTGTCGTTTCAGTGCACGGAAATTCCATCACGTACCAGGCCTATTTCGACGTAGTCTAATCTTCGCCAAATCCCACCCTTTTACTACAGGCATCTCTTGGATCTGATAGACTAATTGTAAATAGCGCTTGGAAAGCGAACTCGGGCGTATGGTTCCGTGAACTAGTGACTACAGTATGGGATTGGTATGCCAGTGGTATTCGGTTCGATTCCTATCCAGGACAACTTTCCCATTTTTGGAAGAAGTATAATTTATTTCCTTTCTTGTCCTGCCAAGGATACTTCAACCTTGAATTTTGTGAATTAGAGTGCTTGATGTAACCTTGTTTAAAAGCTTTTGGCTTAAATTGCTAAACATGCGTCAAGCCCATTAAGGTAATATAGCAGTAAATTAAATTTCTCTACAGAATAAAATTGAAGTTTTCACGTTAGCCTTTCAGTAAAAGTGTCTATATTGGTACAAAAGTCAATCGACTAGCAATTGTGTTCGCGTTTAAGGCAAAATCAATGTTGCATATGCGAAGCTGTGCGTCTGACTACAAGTGTAACTTTGATAGGCGCATGCTGTTGCAAATCAAGTTATAAAATCACAATCACGTTAGGTAATTTAAAATGTTCATTCAATAAACTAACAATTTCGTGTATTATCATCCTCTGCTATCATTTGCTTTACAAACTCATAAAAAATAACAGTATAGGTAGCATGTACATAAAACGTCAAACTAATAAAATTTAGGATGAGTGTATAAACAAATTATGAAATAATCGTTTATGTATAAAGTCAACCTAAAAATAATTGTTACGCATACGTAAGAAGCTGTTAAAAGAAAATTAAGCAACGCATGTAACGTTCACAGCGTTCAAGCACATGCAACGCACGCGCGCGTGTGTAGCCGCCCTAATATTTTCCGGTGATTTGTAGTAGTCATACTACTAAGGAGAGGTGGAAAATGCAACTTGAAGGCGACTAGTGTATCAGAAGTCAAGCAGTAGTACTGTGATATAAAGAGGAGGGAGAAACATTGAAAAGAAACATTCAAATACAGAGAGACAACTGGGATAAGACTAAAACCAAATCAAGGGATCAAAATAAATCTGTAACAGAAATCCTTGAAATTGATAAACTGATGGAGAAATCCATAAATGTACTCACTGACACCCACTAGGCGAAAGATGTACACATCCATCTAAAAACATATAAAATCGGTCTGTTATAAAATCTTCTATAAAGTAATCTAACAGTTAGTGCAAAATATATACATACGTGTATTGTGCACATAGCGCACAAACACTCATTCACAGAAACAGATAAGGACGAAAGAAAATACGGCAAACTAACATCCATACAAATAGAAAACCCGTATATAGAACGGGACATTTAGCGGATGTTAATCAACTACAGGATGAAGACTTGGGTAAATTTTCTATTTTGCACCGTGGTAGTAACTAGTGACTTCTGACCGTCACAATTCCATTTCCTTCTGAGTTTCAAAAAGTCACGAGCAACCATGTTCCAGCCGGGATTAGAACCCAGAACCTTGGAGATGTCGGCCTGGTGCCTCAGATCACACTCCTAAAAATGTCGGCACGAGTCACAGAGACAACACATAGTATATAGGGAGACTTCTTTGGTAGAACAGGGAATCTAGGAGTGGTGTGAATCGAAGATGCCTCCTCCATGCCTCACCTAGCTTACTTACTTCTTACTCCATGGCTTAACAGAACTCGCAAGTTCATCGCCGCAGAAACAAACTTTCGCCACAGAATTCTATCCTGAGCAAGATCAAGCCAGTTTTCATCACAAACCCTGCTACTCGAAGATTCCTTCTAATATTATCCTTCCAAATGTGTCTCGGTCTTCCCAACGGTCTCTTTCCATCCGGCTTACCAACTACGATGGAATATAATCTTCGTTTTCTCCCCATCCGGGCTACATGGCCTGCCTATCTTAGTCGTCGTTATTTCATTATTCTTACAACATCGGGTGAATCGTAAAGTAAGTGAAGTTCTTCATTATGCAGTCTTCTTCTTTTCCAGTCATTTCATTCCGTTTCGGCCCGTACATATTTCTCAAGACCTTATTTTCAAACATTCGTAATCTATGTTCATCTGCTAGGGCCATACCCCAACTTTCTCAACCGTAAAGTATTACCGGCAGAATAGCCGTTTTGTGTATTTACAATTTCAAGTTTCTTGATATTAATCGCGAGGTTAGGAGTTTCTGGACTGAGCAGAAACATGCGTTGGTCGATGCTAATCGACCTTTTATTTATTCCGTGGCGTCATTTTTGCGTGTTACATATACTCCTAAGTATTTAAATTTGTTTACTTTCTTCATGTTGTCATTCTTATTGCTATGTATCTATTTCCTTCATTCCCAGAGCTTCGGCTTATCATGTATTTTGTTTTCTCTATAGACATGTAGACCTATCTTATCTCACGTTTCTACTAAGACATCTGTGTTACTTTGTAGCAGAGGTGTTGAACCTCGCGAGGTCCGACCTCGACCTTAAACCGTGAGGTCGGGGTTGAGTGAGTTCGAGGTTGAAATTCGAACGCGAGGTCGAGATTGTCGAACTCTCGTCACGAGGTCGAGTTTGAAGTCCCGTCGCGAGGTCGAGTTTGAAGTCCCGTCGCGAGGTCGAATTTGAAGTTCCGTCGCGAGGTCGAGGTTGAGTGAGCTCGAGATTGAACTCCCATCTCGAGGTCGAGGTCGAACTCCGATCGCGAGGTCGAGATCAAACTTCCGTCACGTGGTCGAGGTTGAGCGAGGTCGAGGTTGAAGTCCCGTTGTGAGGTCAGGGTTAAGCGAGGTCGAGGTTAAAGTTTAAAACTGAAGAAAGAGGGTGTCGGGGTCTAGTGGTTACGGTCATTGAACAAGTTGTTGCGGGAGAGTTGATAGAGTTATTAGACTGAAAACTCTGTCGATCTCGAGATTTTGTCCACGTAAATAAAATAGGGAGCATGTATATATGCAAATATAAGTTTTGTAAGGAGTAGGGGGCAAGGGGCTTGTCTCCGACTGCTTACCTGAAATTTCCTTAATAGTTGAATATAAGCGTTTCTATAAGGGTAAAAGTGAAATATAATAGCTAACCGTTGAGATTCTCCAGGAACCCCGTTGTCAGTGTAGCCAACCTAAGGTAAAATAAATCTCATGCACCAAATGTTATCAAGGAACCGGTGGCTTTGCGATTGTTGGTAGAATCACAGCTGTAACTTGTTTGTTATTACACTGCATTGTTACCCTTATTAGTAGTTGTAATATATTTTATTTTAATATTGTTGCTTGTGCGACAAAGTACAAGTAAGACTGTAGTCAGTATTTAAAATTAGTTTCTACGGTAGTTAGTTTGATATCAGTAGCGGTTCTGTTATTTAAGTTTGTTCGGTTGTGCAAACTACCCTCTAATATTTCTATTCTTGAAGTGTGTTACAAACCATCTTGCTTCTTATTCTTATCATTCTTTAACTCAGACAACGCTCATATAAGAGAGAGAGAGAGAGAACGCGCGCCCGCAGTTCTGGCTGGTCACAAGTAGCAGCTCGTTTGCGTTCTGTTTCCTTCAGGTTGACAACTGAGAACGATGAGGGTGTAAATGGAACTTCTGGGCTTGTCAGCGGGTGGAGGAGTAGAAGAGGATACAGGGAAGATCGTTGCTTCCATAAGACTCTATATGGTAGCAAATTTTGGGCAACCGAAGTGGACTCGAAAGCGTACACACACAGTTTCCCGCGTGTAAAATTCCCGCACCCTTGCCAGTGTGGATAGTGTTTCCAATTCCCACTTCTGAAATAATTTCTCGCAACTATTTTTCTTCTCTCGAGGTCAATTGATTCGATGGAAAGACAGTGTTTTTTTTTTGTTGTTTTTTTTACATATCTAAACTAAAGAGTCTTTTAAGTTGGAAAGTCTATTATAAAATATCTTATCAAAAGTGCCTTTTAAAATCATTTCTCTGGAATAATGCCCAAAAATAAGGATAATAATTCTTGAATTTTTCGCCTTCCTTTATTATTCTGATGCATGACCTAACTTTGAATCATCCTGCCGGCTATTCTGATTAAAGCTTATCCAAATTCTCGCAGCCGAATCCAGTGCATGTTCAAGTAGTACGTAACTCTGATTAAGTAAAAGAAACTCACTTAGGAACGTATGACAACTCTACGATAAATATTTTTCAATTTTACACGTTTCCAAAAACAGGAAAATAAATCATGCCTCTTGGATGGAAAGTTAATCAAAACATGCAATTGAACTCACCGAGCAACCGTAGCTCAGTTCATAGCGTATTAACTTCACTTTCGGGAGGTCATTGGTCCGACCCAGCACCCTACCGACTGAGGTTTTCCAGGGGATTTCTGTCACACCAGGCAAATGCCGAGATAGTATTTTAAACCTAGGATCAGCCCGATTACTTCCCGCATCCTGTCTGCTACCCTATATAGCCGTGAGCCATAGATGCATAAAGATCATAAATGGATTCAAGTCCATAGCACCACGCGTGTACCACGAGTCTACGAAGAATAAGGACAGGTTTCACGGGAACTTTATTTTAATGCCTCTGCAGCATCTTAAGACAGTAGTTCATCCCACGGAGAAAGGAACGGGTTTAGGTATTGATTATGTTCTTAACTCAGTGGGTATCATAGCATTAGCCAGCATGACTGACGGATACCTCGAAATGACGGACCCCAGAGTTCGATCCTATGTTCAGTCACGGTTCTAAAACAATTTGGGGACGAACATAACCCTCAGCGAAGTACTTCTCTTACATATGAACCTTCTCATCTGGCGAAAATTGTGAACAATTAAAATTGCTATTATAATTACTTCTGATATGGTTATAAAAATGAGGATAGTTGATTTGGCTCCCTTTTGAAAGGAAATACTCCTCAATAGATGAAACATGCTATTAAACTTCTGCTTCCACTCATAAGTTTTTCGAAAATTTTAAGAATTTTTCTCCAATATTCTCAAAGTTCATATTTTTTTTTTTTAACTTACATTTATGGATCAGACAGCCAGTTAGACAGCCATGACCCAAGTATGAGACCTGTCTCGGAAATTATATTCCTCAGCAAGCGCTATTTCAGGAAGAGGGAAGAAGGTAGCTGCCAGGACCATTGGCTAGGTGCTATGCTGATATTCGCCTAGTGAAGCTTAAACAAACCATGGAAAACATCAATCAGTAACTTAGCAGTACTTCTTGAACCTGTCTGTTTCCTCAATGCGATCCATAGTTCGTAAACGTAAGCACAGAACTACGGAAGCTGGAAATGTTTTATTTCTTGCTATTCTACAAAGTAGATTAATATTCAATCCGTTATTTGACTTAATAATTTCCGAACGACGAAACGAAACCCTATCCAAGCTCAACGGGATCAACGAAACTATTTGTTAGTTTCATAATATTACAAATTACAATACTTTTGCGTTGACTAGAGCGTGTTGTTATTGTTGTACTTTATTATTATTATTATTATTATTATTATTATTATTATTAATAATAATAATAATAATAATATAACCACCACCAGCAATAATAATAATAATAATAATGCAAAAGATGTTGTAATAATTTGTGCACTACCTGAAGTCGAGACCACGAGCTGCCACAGTTTGATATTTGCGAATTTGAATGTGACCGCTCCCACCGACCGGTTTAGAATTTTTTCTCTGGGTAATGCATAATCATGAACGAAATGAATAAGTCCAACTGAATAATATACCGATCGATAGCAACCATTGTCAGTTCAGTAACCTTCTGTCAAGATGATCAATGGTATATTTTGGCCAATTCAAAAGGCGTTGTTTTGGCTGGGGATTCGTGGGTAACAATTGGGGATTTGGCGTAGGGGTAACATATGGATGCTGTGCAGCATATGCTCGTTGCGCTGATATCGGCGCGGATTTTGTCGCCGAAAGTCCGGCGATGACCTACCAACATTTTTCTCGTGGGAAATATCGCATTTTCGATGGAAATATTTCAGACTAATAGGAGTGAAATATTCAACTACTTTCACAAGGTAAGATAAAATTAATTGTATGGGCGTCAACAGCAACTACTTATATGATGTATGTCATAGTAATGGTAGTGGCGGTGGTTGAGTTGGTAAAGCATTTTCTTCTTATTCCGGAGATTGTGGGTTCGAACCCATTCACCGAATAGTCTGAGATTTCTCCGGAGTATTTCTCACACCAGGGTAATGCCGGGCTGGTAACTTCAAACTAAGATCAGCTCGAATTTCTACCCCATGTTCTAGCCTATCCCAGCCTGAGACAAGAGATGCAATAGAGCCATAAATGCAATTCAACTAAGAAAGAGTATTAAGTATTAATGAGAAAATATCAGTAAACGATTTCGAACTAAACAATATTAACAGAAATTTCTTTGTTTGTCATACCACAGAAAAAAATGGTGCCGACCTGGTAACCGTGTGGATAGGGGCGCTAAGCCAGCGACTCGAAAGTCCAGGGTTCAAACCTCGTCTGGGGCATGCATGCGAACTGTAACTAGGACCGCATTCTTAATCGTGACGGGACGAAGCCAAAGTTACTAATAATGGCCCCTACACAATAAAGTTTACAAAATTTTACTACAGAAAATGCCTATCTTAATTTAATATTTCGCTCTGTGTTAAATATTAACATAACACCAATGTGAGATAAACTCCACCTAATTGTTAAGTATGTGGTAAACGCTGTTAGTCAATTCAACCAAACTGTTCATATTATTTCGTGTTGCTTGAATTCGAATTGACGTAAGGCCTTTTGGTATCTACCAGGTGTATGCATAAGTAGTTTCCGGTTTACCTAAGACATGGCGCCAGCAAAAAGTACGCAACGTATTCATTTGACACATACGTCATTTTGTTCGTCTGACATTAAACTACAAACACACACAAGTTGAGTCCGCCAAACACTAGCGTCTTTGTTTTATCGTTCAGTGATCATGTCGAAGTTTGTGCCTGAAAAAGAACATTTGCGCACGCATTGCTTTTCTTATTTAATCAAAAGAAAAAGGCTGTTAAAAGTCATCGTGTGCTGGTAGAAACATATGGTGAACACGCTCCATCGATTAGAACATATGAGACATGGTTTCGACAATTTTAAAGTGGTGATTTCAATGTGAAAGATAGTGCGCGCTCTGGTAGACCACAAAAGTACGAAAACGAGCAATTGCAGGTGTTATTGGAGGATGACCCAACTCAAACTCAACAACAATTGGCAAAAGCATTAAATGTGCCACAAGAAACAATCAGCAGACGTTTACGAGCAATGGGGAAGGTCAATAAACTGGGTAAATGGGTCCCACACGATTTGAATGAACGTCAAATGGAAAATCGCAAAGTCACTTGTGAAATTCTGCTTCAATGCCACGAAAAAAAAATCCTTTTTGTATCGAATTGTGACGGGTGACGAAAAATGGATTTATTTTGAAAACCCGAAGCGGAAAAAATCGTGGCTTTCACCTGGCGAAGCCGGTCCTTCAATACCAAGGCCAAATCGCTTCGGCAGGAGACCATGCTTTGTGTCTGGTGGGACCAGAGCGGTATTGTGTATTATGAACTCTTGAAGCCCGGCGAGAAAGTTAATGCGCAACGCTATCGCCAACAAATGATTAATTTAAATCACGCATTGATCGAAAGACGACCGGAATGGGCCCAAAGACATGGCAAAGTGATTGTGTTACACGACAATGCGCCGTCTCACACAGCAAAACCAGTGAAAGGCACCTTGAAATCGCTTGGATGGGACATCCTTCCGCACCCGCCGTACTCCCCAGACCTGGCGCCATCTGACTATCACCTCTTCGCATCAATGGGGCACGCGCTCGCAGAGCAGCACTTCAGCAATTTCGAAGACGTTGGAAAATGGCTCGACGAATGGTTTGCCGCAAAAGACAAGCAGTTTTTCTGGCATGGTATGCATCAATCACCTGAAAGATGGGCGAAATGTGTAGAAGCCGATGGCCAATATTTTGAATAAAACAAAATTAATTTCCCTTGAAACTTACGTGTTTTCTTTACCACAAAAACTGGCAAAAACTTATGCATACACCTGGTATGTGTTAGGTTGGAATAACGTCAAAAGTCTAACATACTATACCGGAATTTGCTTGGTGTCATTGAGGAAAACCCTTACCAAGATCGCTGATCGCTTGTATTGACTCCAGGTCATCATCAATCCACATGCCGTAAATGAGAAGCCAACGCTCTACCAACTGAGCTAAGGCTGCTCGCTCTATTTCGTGTTCTGTCCGTCTATTGACACAGCCTTTTCCCGCTATGAACGGAAATGCCAAATATTCCCTATGCATGCAGGAGCTTTTAAATAGCCACGTAAATATCAGCAAAGAAAGAACCGTTCAATATAGGATAAGTATATGCAGTTAACAGCAAAAGTGTTGAACATCACGAGGTCCGACCTCGACCTCAAACCGTGAGGTCGAGGATGAGTGAGGTCGAAGTCGAAATCCGATCGCGAGGTCGAGGTTAAATGAGGTCGAAGTCGAACTCAAGTCGTGAGGTCGGGGTTGAGCAAGGTCGAGGTCGAAGTCCGATCGCGAGGTCGAGGTTGAAGTTCCACCACGAGGTCGAGGTTGAGTGAGATCAAGGTCGAAGTCCCGTCGCGAGGTCGAGGTTGAGTGAGATCGACGTTGAAATTTGATCGCGAGGTCGAGATCGAAGTCCGGTCGCGAGGTAAAGGTTAAATGAGGTCGAGGTCGAACTTCTGTCGCGAGATCGAGGTTGAAGTCCCGTTGCGAGGTCGAAGGCGAACTTCTGTCGCGAGGTCGAGGTCGCAGTCCCGTCGCGAGGCAGGGTCCAAATGCACACCTAGGCTTGTAGTGCATTTATATCGTCCACTATTAAATCTACATCTTCCGCCCATACGAACAGTTTGATTCAAGACATTCAATGTTAGTCCCTTTTTGTCTTCTTTTAGTTTCTGAATCGCATATTCTAACGCAAAGTTAAACAGTAATGGTGATAAGGCATCATCTTCTTTCAATCTGTTGCAAATCTCAATATATTATTACCTATTCGTACTATTCTTATGGGGTCGCTGAGGCCCATCCTCACCAATTAAACAAGTCTTTTTTCGGAATTACAAAATGTACGAGTCCCTTTTGATAGAGTCGTATGCTTTTCTAAAGCAAAGAATAGCTGATGAAGAGTGCCATTATATTCTCATTTATTCTCTAAGATTTGTCTCAACGCGAAAATCTGGTCCAACGGGGTTCTATTTCCTCTAAATCCACATTGCTGATCTCCAATTATTTCAACTACGTATACGCTTAGGCGAGTAAGCAGGATATTACTCAATACTTTGTAACATGTTGGGAATAACGAGATTCCGCGGTAATTATTACACTCCGATTTATCGCTTTTTTATAAACCGGAACTACTATTGAGGATTTCCATTCCTTTGGAAGCGATTCCTTTTCCATATAACAAACACTTATCAGTTTATGTAGTTCCTTGATTAGTGTCGTTCCTCCTCCTTTAATTATCTCAGTTAAAATAT
Organism: Lepisma saccharinum; assembly: GCA_022664845.1. Taxonomy (NCBI): domain Eukaryota; kingdom Metazoa; phylum Arthropoda; class Insecta; order Zygentoma; family Lepismatidae; genus Lepisma; species Lepisma saccharinum. Next base: position 48,405 of record JAGDQP010010355.1, read on the forward strand.
TGTCTATTCCAGGTAATTTGTAATCTTTCCATTTCTTTACCGACATTTCTAACTAGATCTCGCTAGGTTCGGGTATCCACGGTTCTGCTGTATAGATTTTAAATTCCTCTGTTTGCTCTCCGTTTTGTACATTAAGAAGTTTGTCGAAATGATTTTTCCACACATCGATAATTTTAGTCGGATCTGCTTGAAGATCTCTGCGTTCATTTCTAATCGTCCTTAATTTATGCTGGTAATCTTTCCTTAATGAGTTTACCCCTTTCGACAGATCTCGTATGTTATTTGTCTTTCCGTTTTTCTCTATCTCCTGAATCTTGTACGTCATATAATCTCTCTTTTTGTTTCTGAACTCCCGTGTGGCGCTGCGTTCTATGTTACTGTAGTGGTTGGTATTTGATTCGCTTTTATTACTTATCCATCGTTGTCTTGATTGCTCTTGTTCCTGATGAAGTTTAAGACATTCTTCGTCAAACCAAGGCTTGTTTTTCTGCTGCTCCATCTAATCTCTGACAAACTTCAAAGTAATATATTCTGCTTACAAAAATAGCTCATATTAGATTAGGTTAGGTTAGTGTTCAAACCAGCATGCAACACAATAGCATACAATAGGTTAGTTTGTTTTAGATTACATGCATTTACTTCAGTTTTCTTGTAGTTTCAAAGCACAGTAGTAACTATTATTTACACACTATTATTCCTTACTATTATTTACACACATATACATGCACTAAATGTATCCGCATGTAATAAACCTTGTAGCAGCACATGGTAGTTCAGTAGCATAGCAGAATTCATTAGTAAGTCATAATTATGCTTTTCGATAATCACTCAAATAATATCATAATAATGCTTCAGTCCAGTATTGACATTGTTAAATCATGCATCCCACTTTGCATATGTAAATACATAGTTATATTTGTAATAAATAGCAATACCTTATTTGAATTCAATTCTACCATATTTAATTAACATTTCCTGAGCGTTTATCCCATAAATAAGAACGTTAGAATGTATTATTCTCAAAATACATTTTCCTGTAATTAACACTAAACACACACTTCATAAAGCAAGCACCATTTCTACCCTGTTAGCTGTTTAAACTTTCGTAATCCAAAATCAAAGTTTATAGAGTAAAAAGGTAGATTCAGCTTTCTAACCAATGACGTCATCAAAATCATATATATTAGAGTTATGAAGAGCTTCTTACAAAACTTCAATTCCGAATTTGGAACATCACATAAACGTAAAAGATGTTTGTGATATTTACTCACTGTAAAATTCAAGAATATTACTTCTTTACTTCAGGCCATGAAAAATAAGCATGTCCTCAAGCTTACTTAGCAAAATGTTTGTTAATATAAATTCCAATCCATGATGAAAAGTTGTAGTAATATTCCTAAAAGTATAACATTTTATGTATTTTCGTGCACGGTGCTTAAAAGGAGAGAGTGTTTACAATTTATTCAATTTTAAGTGGATTTTTTAATGTTCCCAGATTTTAATCTCAACTCCGTCACATCATTTTTCTCTCTCTTTTTCTTCAAACATTTCAAAACAATTTCCCTCTGATTTAAAGCAAATCATCCGCTATTCTGTCTGTGGAAGTCTGAAGGGATAGATAAATGTTGTAAATTTTCTTTTTCTTACTGAGAACGGTTTTTAATGTACAATGTGTCGTATAGTACTTTAATTAGTTCTCAATTCAATCCTTTATATATATAAATAAAGGTCGTAATTTTAAAAGTAATGTGAATACCTTGTTGGACATATTTTAAAATGACCTTGTGTTCTTGCAGGACGCACTGAAATCGCCGTGTAATTTTTTCACACTAATAACTAACTCTATGGCTAGTTACTTAAACTCTATGGCTTATGGAACTCGCAAGTTCATCGCCGTAGTAGCAAACGTTCACCATTGGATTCTATCCTGGGCAATATCAAGCCAGTTTTCATCACGAACACCTATTTCTCGAAGATCTCTTGTAATATTGTCCTCCCAACGACGTCTCGGTCTTCCCAATGGTCTCTTTCCATCCGGCCTTCTAACCAGGATAGAATATAATCTTCGTTTTTCCCCCATCCGATCTACATGGCCTGCCCACCTTAGTCGTCGCGATTTCATTATTTTTACATCTGGTGAATCGTACAGTCTGTGGAGTTCTTCATTATGCAGTCTCCTCCACTCTCCAGTCATCTCGTCGCGTTTCTCGACCGTATATCTTTCTCAAAATCTAATTTTCAAATACACGCAATTTATGTTCATCTGCTAGGATCGTACTCCAACTTTCGCAACCGTAAAGTATTACCGGCAGAATAACAGTTCTGTATATTTTTAATTTCAATTTCCTTGATATTAATCGCGATGTTGGAAGTTTTTGGACTGAATAGAAACATGCGTTCCCGATACTAAGCGACATTTTATTTTTTCCGTGACCTCATTTTTGCTTATTACGTATGCTCCCAAGTACACATTCCCAAGTTCTCATTAATGACAGTTTTATAAAAGATCCTCAACTCCGTCACATGAGTAATTGTGACGGAGTTGAAATGACATTACGGAGTTGTTAATAATACAATGCCACTTAAAGATTAATGAATATATTAATTGACTAATAGTCATTATATCAATATTTGTAGATTTTACAATGTAAGTATATTTAGTTATTTATGTACATTCCCTTGTAGGCATGTAATTATGAAAATCTGTCAATTTTCCACGATTAATTTCCGCATATGATATTTTATTAGTTCGTCCCCGCACATTTTGTCATAATCTCAAATATCAGCATAGAGTTCAAAAGAAGCTCCTAATTCAATCGATTCTTAACGTTTTATTCCTGGTTGGATGCTTTTCTCCGAATTTAATCTGGCCACACTAGCAGTATCATCGTTTATATGAAATCTGACGGATGATTTTCTGCGGACTTTGAAATTCTAATTTGAAGACATCATTGTGGCCTGTTCAAATTACCCATAGCCTAAAGGAAAGTAAGTATTATGAACTAGGAGTTCATAACACACTTTGTTTTTCAAAGTGATTTTAAACAGGTGTATAAAAGATGAGACTGTATCTTCTTCGGAATCACGAGCTTCCAAAATAGATCGTATTTTAAAGATAAGCAAAATGTCGGACTAAATTTGCTACACAAAAGTTGAAAAATCAAAATAATTGACTTCTTGGAAAGGAACGATAATTTTAGAATCACTACAGGGAAGAAAGAAACGATTGGACAAGCTAAGGATAAAAGACAGAAGAGCTTTCTCTTGGATAGCTCTGAGAATCCCCACCTGAAGTTTCTTTCAGGAAATCCTGAAGTTCATATATATCTTATGTGGCTTTTACGAATGAATTACTTCCTGCTGGCTCCCTAGTTTTTCTTCTGAATGCGACGTCTGCAATTGCAAGAAATTTGAGTAGGTTCCTGCATATTCAACCAGGAGGTGGGAGTGGAAAACCATAACTCACATGATGGGATGGAAGGTGCAAGAGACGATAAAACGTGAAGGAACAGTTCAAGAATTATGTGATGTGTTTCAAAAGAAGATTCTTGAAGAACTTTCGCAGCACAAGACATCAGTACACGCAGTACCGGGAGTTGCGAGAAAAGTTGATGGCTGATGAAGTGATCCTACACATAGATTCTGCGGAAAATTACGCATGCAAGCTCAACAGTAAAACCCAAGCCATGCACTTTGATGGATCCAGGCAACAAGCCACCCTTCACAACTGTGTTCTATTTGGGAAGATTTCAAGTGAAACCTCACTACGAAGGATTTAGCCAGACATTTTCAACTGTGTCAAACTCTCACAGACATGATGCTGACGCAATCTGGACATAGACCTATTTAAAACTATATAAAAAATGTAATGCTAAGTATGGAAAGTATTCATGCCTCCAGCGATGGTCCTACTAATCAATACCAGAACAAGATCAACTTCTTTTCAAACGTACTTGCCAGAATGGGATTTACTGATTCTTCGTGAAACTTCGAAGCAGGACACTGCAAAAGTGCGGCTGATGGTGTTGGAGCACTTTTCAAAAGAACAGCTTATGACATGGAGGCCACATCTTTTCAGAAAAAAAAAAAAAAAAATAAATGTTAGATTAGTGACAATCGTGCTCTTCTGCAACACGTATACGCAAGGTCACAGGTTCAATCCTCATAGACGTTCATGAAAATAAGGTTTGGAATTAATTTTACCAAAAATCTGTAGGTCCAGTCCTTAAAAGTCGATTGATTTACTTTAGACGTCAACGACAATTAAACATCAACAAAGCACTAACTGCGATTAATTATTCAACGACAAAAAATAATCCATTAACAATAATAAACATCAGAATACAGTCATATTGGTACTGTCGAACATGAGAGACGTGCAGACACTAACCAACCAGGAAACAAAGAAACATCAGGTAGAGGTCCCAGAGTGATAACTTCGTACGGCAGAACTCTGAACCAAAAACACTAACAAGAAATAAGCTAAAAAATGAAGAGAACAAAAATTTGTACAGCAATTGGTTTCACTAAAAGGGATGCAAAATTAGTACTTGTATACGCTAAGGAAGTGGTGCCATGCCATAAAATTAAGAACTCAAACTAGAATACGAACTGTGATGGTTCCGGGAAGTCCTGACTAAGTTCCAAAATAAGCAAGCCGGTAGTTAATTATAAAAATGAAATATTGACTTAATGATTTTAACAATTCCAAACTTTTACTTACAATGTGCTGTTCCTCTTGTATTAATAAATATCATTCTTACAGATATTCCATTTTTATTTCACTCTTCCTTTATTTTACCATTTTAATCAAATTAATTGTGTTATCACGGTGCGGCGCGGGGCAGGCAAGCAATCATCCCCTGGATAGTTGTCATTTAAATAATGCGACCTACTACTGCTTGCAAACAATCGGTCAATTATGAGGATCAATCCTTTCTCTGAATTTCTGGTCGACAATTTGTTTCCTTTTTTAATGGATTTTTTTTTTACTTGTTTGAGACAATAAAATATTTTGCAGTGTCCAATTCGAGTAATATCCAGAGAAGGACATTTTTTTGGGACTGTAAAATACCTTATTTTACGCCCGTTCGTATACTCTATTTCGTAAAACAGAGGCAAGGAAGATGTTTTCAGCAAACGCTAAATCCCAACCACCCAACAATAAACCGAATACTGGTAACTTGTCAGTCTTTAACTTGCAAAGGGCATATAATTACCCCTCGCAAATATAATTTGTCTTTATCTTATTACAGCCACTAACATATAGAAAAACTATCAAATATCATTGCAGTTGAACTACTAACTGCATTACAGCAGAATTTTGGACACACTTATTACAAGTACGATCCGGCTGAGTGGTAAATCATGAGATTAGATAAAGATAAGATAAAATGAATTGTATGGGTGGTAACGGCACTTTGGCCTACGCCTTTCCCGAAGCATGAGATTAGAAGTTGACCCTCTGCCTTGGCGAGTGTCGGTAGTCTCTCATCTAGGCGGGAAACAAATTCATGTTGGAGTTAGTTTGATCTAAAGAAGCGAGATGTCAGTTGGTGGGCTAGGAAGAATATAATAGGTGCAGAATATTCGGTGCAATTTAGCATTTAAAATTAACGTATGCTTAGCAATAAATCATACTGACATAACAATATGAAGATTGAATGTAATGCATTGCAAGGTGCACCAGATTATTCAGCATAATTTTCAGCTCAATGAAGAATGACGATCAGTTATGTTCAGTGGAATGCAGGGGTGGATTTCGGGCCTGGCCCAGCCTGGCCGGGCCAGGCTAAATCCTGCTATAGTCCGTTATACTTTCAGTTTGGGCTCTGTGGATAAACAAAAATTACTTTACAGAATCGGTCAGACTGAAATTTAAATACTGTATTAACTGAATGCAAATAACTCTCAGAAGCATTGTCATGTCAGCTAGCTTTGTGTTTGCTCAGGGTTACGTTCAGAAAAACCTCTCCTCTCCGTGAAACGGTTGTATAGCTCCGAAGGTACTTTTGAAGACTCCAGAAAATTTGAAACTAGGGGTGGATTGGCCCGGCCGGGAAAACGGAAATTCCCAGGTGTTCCCCCTCCCGCCGACCCTTTTGTCTTGGAAGCGTAATGTTACCCAATAAAGATGACCACATTTGCTACTACTTGTAGCGTATTAGCCATTTCGACACACAAAACTCATGGCCAAGCTAACATCCCCGTTAAAAAACGAAGACCGCTCTGTAAAATCTCTTCACTTTCTCCACTTTTATTGTTAATATCATAAACTCACTTAAAGGTGCAGTTTCGTTTGTGCGATTTTCGCATACGAAGATCGCAAGCAACTGCTGCACGCGCCACTGCATTGACACGTTGAATGGAAATCAGTGAAGCCGGTTTGGTTTGCGCGTCGGACGCATGGTGTCGCTAGCAACTGTTGCAACGACTCCTTCGGAGAGCAGTCAAGCTGCAGCTATCGCATGCGTTGTAGAGTGTTGAGCAGTTTTTATTCGTGTTTTCTTTGAATTTGGAACTATTTTGTGTCAAATATGAGCTTCAGCAGAGATGAGAATGAAAAGCTACGTCAAGAATGCACGAAAATACTATAAAATTGTTGGTAAAATCCGAAATAATGAGAGTGCATACACAGATGTAGTAAGTTTGGAGCTCAATAGATGGCAGCAGAGCACTACAGCAGCTTGAAGTAACAGTATTGTTTGATATTGAACGAAAGTTGAGTTTAATTTAAAATGCTGTTTATATTATTATTATAGTTGTTTGTAATCATGTCTAAAATTCTGAAACTGTAAAAATGTTGTTTACAGAAAGATCTTAAAACTTGTAATGCACGAAAAGTAAATCATATGACTGTATAGATATACTATGGCGTCGTGCACGCGCTAAAGGCACAAAGGAAACTACCCCACCACATGCTTCCGTTGCATGTATTCACTGAATGCGGTCATTGCATACGACCATCGCCCAAACGAAACTGCACCTTTAAAGCAAAGGACAATTTGTAGGTTTCGACGTTCACTTGGGTTCTTTTGCCCTCCTCCGACCTCTCCTTGGAAGATGTGAATACAACACGTTGTCAATCGTGGCTGCTACATCCTGAAGGGAAAAGGAGATTGATAGGTGAGAGAGAAAGAAAGAGGATAAAACGCTGATTGTTCACAACTTCGGTGTACTTTATGATCACGAGGGTTGTGGGTTGTTGCTGTTAAAGAACTTGACCTTTCTCTAGATTGGAGTGGAAAGGAACAAAACTGTATGAACAAATGAAACTGTTTAAAAACACTCACACAACCCAGGTCGGTGCCATAAAACAGTGCTTCACCCATTGCCAAGGCAGTTTAGGGCAGGATTAGTTGCAAATGGAAAATAAGGCATATCCCCCCTCCCCCTCCTATTCCTTTCAGATTCCACCATTCATAAGTTCATTCAAAAACATTTATTGGTTTTAAATATTTGTTTACAAGAGCGAAGCGCCAAGGGTGTAGCCAAATACAAGTCTCATAAAACCCTCTTTGTTGCTCGTTTCCGACAATAACTGAATATTTTGCGCTGTTTCTATTCTCGAGATGCTATAGGCTGAGTGGCGTCAGGATCGGGTAAACGGATAAACAAACAATAAACA
>JAGDQP010010356.1:0-11534 GCA_022664845.1 Lepisma saccharinum
TTTGGCCTATAGCGATCTTAAAACAATACTAATGATTTATACTCAGGTCAGTTCGGTGTTGTGTACCTACGGAGAAACACGCCAACATTTTCTCCAACGCCTTCTTGGCCGGCCTGTAATTAACATAGAAGATCTCCAGTGTCCTAAATATATAGATTTATGCTTTCCTGTATCTTCGTGTGTACATCCACGACATCAGTTTGAAAAGTATCGATGTGCAGTGCGGGAAGCTAAAGCGTATGGACAGTACCTAAAATACTTGGACTTATCTCGTTATATCCTTCCCAAATGTTGTCCTACGTATATTCCAACACCGATTATCGACTCAGATGTGGACTCATAACATCATCGAGACTATTCTTTATGATTGTCTAAGTTCAACGGTATTCAGCTGTGTATATGCCATAGATACTCTTCCTGTGCAAGTAAAACATCCAGCCGCATTAATAATAAATTTAAGTCCTTCCAATAGTGGCGGCAGTCATTGGGTGTGCGTATATATTAATGAAAAAAGAATCGGCGATTATTTTGATAGTCTAGGAAATTCACCTCCTAGACCCATTGTGAAATTCTTACAAAGAAACTGTAAATATTATTATGTAAATAGTGTCCAATACCAGCATGACCAGTCTGTCTTATGCGGACTGTTTTGTATTGTGTACATTTACTTTAAAGTTCGTAATCAAAATGTATTGAATAAATTTCATAAAACCAACTTAAAACAAAATGATCATCTGGTACTCAACTATGTGAGAAAAATCAAATAAAAAAATAAAAAATGTAAATAACTTTCTTATGTACCATGTAGTAGAGTAGTTTATTTGTAATAAAAACCTTTTACCTCTAATTTATTTTGGGTTTCATTTCATGAAATAAAAAGCAAACACCATATCCTTATAGTATAGATTTATTATCATGCAAGTACAATTTTACAAATGAATTGTGGATATTCCATCCATCAGTTTTGATGCTTGTATCTTTAACCAAAATTGTAGTTGCATACAATTACGCAGTGCGCATGCATACTCGTGCACTGGCTGGTGGTAATTAGAACATGAAGTATTGAGTTTGAAACTTAATGCGCGTAAGGCAGGACATCCCTGATCTTCAACATTCACAATGTTTTCCATGTGGAATAGTTTCCGTAATAATGTAATCTTTTCACTACCTTTGCAATAAAAGACGGAACCCATTTCACAACATTGTGAAACAATATGCCGGATGTTGGATATAGTATATCCATTCGTAGTGTCCCAGTGTAATCCGTGCAAATTGCGAGTTAACCATTCGACTTGTCTTTGATATCCAACCGGTAAATCATAACTTTCACAAGGTAATTTTACCATACAATGAAATAATAGAGTTGCATCACATGCAACTAGACAAAATTCACGCATAATGTATTCATTCGCCGAAATTTTGAATCCCTGAAAATCAAGAATGTACTGCCTTGTGCTTAGTAAACCAGAACCAATAGCATTTTGTTGCTCAAGAATCAACGGTATTAACTGAGCAATACACTCCGGGTCTTTTATGAACTGATGACAAACTTTAAACAGCGTGTTTTTCCCAATATGAAAATGACCCTGTTGCTGAAAATGTTCATAATAGTCTTGAAAAATCTCAGGGTGATTAATATGAGTTTCGACATGTTGTGCGATTACTGTTCCTGTGTTCCATACATACATACACTCATGCACACTATGTAAATTACATTCACTACATTGAATTGGATTTTCTTTTAGATATGCACTTATAGTTTTCAAAATACACTTGTCCACTATATATTCGCCCTTACAATTCAAACACTGAGCCATAATTCACTACACCACAGGGTCTTCACGGGGAGCACGGTCCTTGGCACGGAGTAATGTCACCATTTCCCAGGGACACGTTCTTAGTATATGACGAATGCCCCAGTCAAAGTTTTCCTTCAGCGTAACTCCTGCTGGATGTTTCTCCAAATACAAGTGAAATAGTGTTTGTACAGTCCCTGGATCTTTCAGTATCAATTTCGTACGTTCTTCATTCAGTCTATTTATCTCGTAAGCTGAGGTATTTGGAAATGTATAGCCTCCATGATGTTCAAAGCAGATATGATTGCATGGAGTGGTACAGTTATTAAAGCACCCTTCACAGAGCATGGCATGGTCGGGAAACCAGTCCTCAATGATCGAGTATATGCACGCTTCGTCCACCCAGCGCGGAGAGCATTTGCAGGGCTCCTCGGTGGGCGGAGTAATAACAACTTCAGTAGCACTTGCCTTCGACATAGTTACGTGGAGACTGACGACCCTATAAACAACATATATGCGTTATCAGACCGGAAGAGTCGGGGTGGCCGCTGTTTCCCACGGTCGCTCCCTTCAGGACCGGAAGGTCCATATGGTAGGGGGCACCAAAGGTCGTGAGAAACGTCAAAATTAAAATTAATGTCTCCCCAGGTGCTCAAATTTTGGTGGAAGCGGCTCGGATAAAACGGACTTCATCTACTCACCATCTTGGACTCAAAATGGCCGCCCAAAATCCCATTTTCCACACAATTTGAGCTTGATAAATGAAATTTTACATGAAGGTGTACCATCACAAGTAGGTCACGACACTATAAGAAACCGTTCGAAAAGTCGTCAACTTGGATCCAAAATGGCTGTCCAAAAACCCGTTTCTCAAACCACTGATGGTAGAGAAACAAAATTTTGTATGGAAGTGTATGACCAAGAGTAGTACGTTACAATAAATGAGGCAAACTTCGCTTTTGGGGGGCACAACCCCCCCCCCTCTTAACCGTGGGAGGGTGCAGATGGACACCATGGCGGTGCAGTCCCACAGAGATTCTGGTTAAGATAAAGGAGCTATCGACCCAAAAAATAACTCAGCATCCCCAGCGAAGCAAAGCGAGTCCATATATAGCCCAAAGTCATTCACTGACTCACTGACTGACTGACTGACTCATCCACATAAATTCCCAGGCGAAACTACTGCAGCTAGAAACACCAAATTTGGTATGAAAGTGCATGAATGACCATGGGTAGTGTAACAAATTGTCATTTATTACAAACACTCTCTTCCTTTTATTTTGTATAAAATTCTTTCCTTTCCTTTATTGGAAACATTTTCTTTGCGCTCAAACAGCGTAGTCAGAGCGTCAATTGTTTATATCTAGTCAGTCATCCATTGCCTAAAGGCCTTCTGGGTACGTTTCAAAGCTGTTTGTGTGAACTGAGTCATAACATAACCAAAGTTTTCGCAGAGTTTTTGAATCTTGTAAGTGTTATATGGTTGTTAATTCATTGAAATCTTTCCGTTTCTGTTAACTCGAAATGGATATTTCCTGCGAATGCGAATTATGGAATTAGTGAGCGGAAGGATTTTGGTTCTGTTTTTTGTGAGTATTAATTATTTTCATTATTTGTTATTTTGATTCTTTCGTTATCTATAATTTACGTTATTTGTTTCAATAAATTTTATTTGTTTAATTGAACTAAAAGAATTTGATATAAACCAGCTTAAAATTACGTTAAGCAATCAGTGAGTTCTATTTATAGATGGTAGTAACACTTAGGAAAATCTGGGCTGAATCACTCAGTTAATCGAAATTTCGTTTCGGTGTAAATCCTTCCTTGCGTTAGGTTTGATAAAAGGTAAAGATAAAATGAATTTTATGGGCGGTAACAGCACTATGGCTTACGCCCGTCCCGCGCGTTAGGTTTGAATTGTATTCATGCGTAACATAAGGTGGATTCGGGAATGTGGTTTCGAGAAATTGAGTCATTCAGAGACTGCTTGACACAGTAGTTCTCAGGTCAGGATGGTACCGTGAGAATCGCACAGGGTCTCTACCTTCCTCCTGTTTAGTTTTCGTGCAGTCATTTACAAGAGTTGGTTGATACTCTGATTTCAATTGACCCGGTCCGAAACTTTGCTCCTTTTAGTTGGATCTCTAAAAACTTTTTTTTATATATATATATATAAAGAGGGAAGAAACCATGTGCGATTTTTCAGTGCACATCTTGCCCTCTTCTCTATATTTTATGAAAGAGGTTTCTTCAATTCGTTACAGTAGGTAACGGGAATAATCCGACATTTTGAAAAAGTCGCCATCTTGGGTGCAAAATGGCCGCCAAACTCATTGTTGTATAGAATACACAGCCTAAAACCCTGGGGCTATTGAAATGAAATTTGGTCTGGAGGTACAACATCACTAGTAGGCTACGAAAATATTACAAGATGTATACAAATATGCCATCTTGGATTCAAAATGGCGGATGCTAGAAATACATTTTCCACACCGTTTGATCTAGAGATAGGAAATCTGGTATGAAGGTACAACATCACAAGTAGTTTAGGAAAATATTTAAAAATATTGGAAAAGTCGCCATCTTGGATACAAACTGACCGCCATACTCATTATTGTATAGAATAGACAGCATAAACCGCTGGGGATACTGAAATGTAATTTGGTATGAAGGTACATTATCACTAGCAGGTTACTAAAAGATTACACAGTGTATCCAAAGACGCCATCTTGGATGCAAAATGGAGGACCTAAAATCCATTTTCCAGACCGTTTGAGCTAGAGATACGAAATTTGGCATAAAGGTGCATTATGACGAGCAGTTTAGAAAAATATTACAACATCCTGGAAATGTCGTGATCTTGGATACAAAATGACAGCCAAAACAAATCTTCCAAATCGCTTCAGCTAGATAAATGAAATTTTATATGAAGGTGTACCATAACAGGTCAGGACAATATAAGAAAACGATCAAGAAGTTGTCAACGTGGATCCAAAATGGCCGCGCAAATACCCAATTTCCAAACCATTGGCGCTAGAGAAACGAAATGTTGTATGAAGGTGTATTTCCAAGAGTAGGTTACAATGAATGGGGCAAACCTCCCCTTTGAGGGTGAAGCCCCTTCGTGGGAGGGTGCAGATGGACACGATGGCGGTGTAGTCCTGCAGGGATATCTTGGTTAAGATAAAGGGGCGGAGTCCCCCAACATTACTGAGGTCGGGGCGCTGCCCCTCAGGGTGTCTGGGGACAGCCCCCCCAGCGAAGCAAAGCGAGTTCACATACTATGTGGCCCCATGGTCACTGATTCACTCACTGACTAGATCAATATTACTACTAAACTACTGGAGCTAGAAACACCACATTTGGTATGAAGATGTATGATCAAGAGTAGGTAAAGGGAAAAGTCCGACATTTTGAAACAGTCCCCATCTTGGATCCGAAATGGCCGGCAAACCCATTGTATTGAATACACAGCCTAAACCGCTGGGGCTACTGAAATAAAATTTGGTACGGAGGTACAGCATCAACAGTAGATTAAGAAAATGTTACATAATGTGTCCAAATATGCCATCTTGGATCCAAAATGGCGGACCCAAAAATCCCCATTGCACAACTTTTCAGCTACAGATACGAAATTCGGAATAAGGGTGTATTATCGAAAATAATTTAAGAAAATATTACAACATTTTGGAAAAGTCGCCATCTTGGATTCAAAATGGCCGCCAAAAACTCACTTTCCACACCGATCGAGCTAGAGAAATGAAATTTTACATGAAAGTGTACCATTACGAGTAGGTCATGACAATATAAGAAAACGTTAAAAAAAAGTCGACATATTGGATCCAAAATGGATGGCCAAAAACCCATTTTGCAAACCACTGAAGGTAGAGAAACAAAATTTTGCATGAAGGTGTATAACCAAGAATAGGTTACAATAAATGGGGCAAGACTCCCCTATGGGGACGCAGTCTCCCATGGGAGGTGTAGATCAACACCATGGCTGTGCAGTCTCGCAGTCATGTTACTATAAAGGGAGCGCAGCTTCCACCGGGGTCTGGGGGCAGCGCCTTCAGCGGAGCAAAGCGAATCCATATAACACAGCCCCATGGTCTGATTCACTCACTGACTCACTTATCAATATTTCCACGCCAAACTACTGGACCTAGAAAGACCAAATTTGGTGTAAAGGTGTATGATCAAGAGTAGGTAAAGGAAAAAATCCGATATTTTGAAAAAGTCGCCATCTTGAATCCAGAATAGCCGCCAAACCTATTGTTGTATAGAATACACAGCCTCAGCGGTTGGGGTTATTGAATTGAAATTTGGCATGAAAGTAAACTATTCCTTGTAGTCTACGAAAATATTACAATAGTCTCTAAAGACGCTATCTTGGATCCAAAATGGCGTACCCAAAAATCAATTTTCCACCCCGTTTGAGATAGAGAAATGAAATTTGGTATGAAGGTACATAATCACTAGTAGGTTAAGAAAATATTACAAAATGTTGAAAAAGTCGCCATCTTGGATCCAAAATGAAGGACCTAATAATCAATTTTCCACACCGTTCGAGCTAGATGTACGAAATTTAGCATGGAAGTGTATTATCACGAGTAGTTTAGGAAAATATTACAATATTTGGAAGAAATCGCCATCTTGGATCCAAAATGGCCACCCAAAAACTCATTTTCCACACGGTTCCAGCCAGAGAAATGTAATTTGGTATGAAGGTGTACCATAACCAGTAGGTCACGACAATACAGGAAACCAATTAAAAAAGTCGTCAACTTGGATCGAAAATTGCCACCCAAAACCCATTTTCCAAACCACTGAAGCTAGAAAAACGAAATTTGGTATGAAGGTGTATGACCAAGAGTAGATTACAATAAATGGGGCAAACCTCGACTATGAGGGCGCAGTCCCCCAGGGGGGTTGAGGGAGATCGGAACACTACCCCTGAGAGCATGGTTACGAGAAAAGAGTGGATCTCCCCAAAAACCCCAGGTTGGGAGAGCAGCTCCCATGGGGGTCTGGGGACAGCGCCCCAATCGAAGCAAAGAGAGTTATAGCTATACAGACCAAACATCAAAGACACAATAAATTTCCACTAAATTTCTTGGAATTGTCAGAATATTCCCTTATTTTGTATGGATTTGTAAGGCTATTCCCCTGTATGCGTTTTAAAAATAATGAAATATCTCTTGACTGGTTTTTTGTCCAGTTCAGTGGACCCATCTAAAACTACACTTTGTAAACTATTGAATGACAGAAAAATAAAAAATAAAATATATATGTTTGGACTTAGTATTTTTTTCCGTACACTTCAATTGCGTACGGCGGCACCCTGGAGCAATGTGGAAAAGTACTTTGCATTAATTAGGGACCCTCCTTGAGCCCGCCCCCACTTTTTAAACATTTTTCTAAATATTTTCAAAACTAAGAGCACTATCAAAAATTTTAGAACATAGCGCACTATAACTTACAAATTACTGTGAAATACAATGGACAGCAATCTCGAGATCTTGTCCACTGACGAGTGATACGTTTTTAAAGATTATGACGCCATTATTTAATTGAAGTCTCAGAACTCATCAATTGACAAGATCTCGAGATCCATGGTATTTCATAGTAAATTATAAGTACTAGAGCGGTATGTTCTAAAAGAAAATTAATAATGCTCTTAGGTTTTGCAATATTCTGAAAAATGTTTTTAAAAAGTGCGGCCGGGCGCGAGGAGGTTCCTTAAGGCCCCTTTTGCCCAAAAAATCTATGTGATGTTTACTGGTGTGACTGCACTCGGCTGAACATGTACATGCGGTTAATTTGTCTTTTCCCAAACTGCTTACATCACTCGTGTCCGTGATGTGTTTGTTGACCACACTGTCCTTTCTATCCTGGCAAACCCCACTGCTGTTCCACAGGAACAAACACAGACACTAACGTCTAAGGGAAGCATATAAAAATAAGACGTGGCCCACTGACGCTCAGGCGCAGAGCTCCTTAAACTATAAGGACTCATTTTCATGAAAGCTTGCTTTGCTTGCGATTTGGGTGAATAGCCAATTGAAACACGTAGTGTTTCGGGGTGTATTTTTATTACGTGTTGTAACATGTGTATCAATTGGCTATTCACCGAAATCGCAAGCAACGCAAGCACGTTAGAAAATCGGCCCTAAGTAACACCGGCAAGCGCTCGTTCCGCAATTCCTAGCTTGGTCTGGTAGTTAACGTATCGGGAAGCTGATCCCGAGGTCCCGGGATCGAGTCCTGGTGTGATTACCTTTACATATATTTTTAAAATGAAAAATATTTTTTCTTTTTTTTATGTACGAGGGGCATTCAGAAAGTAATAGTCCAAGTCCACTACTTGGCCAATAGTACTGCAAACATTCTGAACTGTTTATCATTAATGCACTGATGTTTAAGCTATAGAATGTCACTTGTTTCACCTTCCTATCTCTTCTCGTTCCAGAGTAATGGAGCAATCCATGACATCCAATGGTGACGTCCGGTTGAAACAGCAGGCTGTCATTGAATTTCTGACTGCGGAAGAAGTAACATTCATCGCCGTATCACTGTGTTGACGTCAGCACTGTGCGGAGGTGGGCAAGGACTGTGAAAGACCAAAATCGAGCTGCATCAAATCTCCATGATCAGCACCGAAGTGGACGGCCCGCAACGGCCTCTGATGACGACCATCAACATCAGGTGGACGAGTGGATTCGGGGCAATCGCAGGATCAAGCAACACGAGACAACAACGCTCCTTTTCCATTGGTTCAGTGAATCACACCATTAAGGACCTTCTGCGTTACAAGAAGAAGTGTGTTCGTTGGGTACCACGGCAACTGACGCCTGACATGAAAGAGAATCTGTCAGCAGCTGCTCCTGCGATATGAACTGGAAGGTTACGACTTTCTTCGCAGAATTGTTACTGGCGATGAGTTGTGGACACACCATTACGACTCGGAAACAAAGCGTCAGTCGATGGAATACCGCCACACGTTCTCTCCTCCGCCAAAAAAATTCAAAGTTGTCCCATCTGCTGGCAAAGGTTTGTTGACCCTCTTTTGGGATTGGGATGGGGTCGTGCATACTAAATTTCTGTCAAAAGGTCAGACAATAAACTCAGATCGCTACGTTGAGAACATAAAGCGACTGCGGGCCAGATTGCAAACGCACTCGCAAAGATAAACAGGCAATTCTGCACCACAACAATGCTCGTCCACACACAAGCCATAAAACTCAGGAAGCACTGCAGCGCCTGAGGTTCACGGACATTCTGCCTCATCTTGCGTATAGTCCAGATCTTGCGCCCTGCTTATTTGGGTCTTCCCCAAACTTAAGGATCACCTTAAGGGTCAACGCTACAGTTGTGACGCGGAGGTGGAAGCAGCAGTTCGGCAATGATACCAGCAGCCACCAGAATTCTTCGCCGACGGCATGAAAAACCTTGTTTCGCGTTGGCGCAAGTGTATTGGCCGTAATGGGGACTATGTTGAAAAATGATGCCACCATTTGTAGCTGACATGCAAGCTTTCCGCTGATACGTGTATCTGTACTATCTGTCAAACACAAATAAAGGTATCATCCTGGAGGCATTACTTTCTGAATCATCCTTGTATATACGAATTAGGAAATTTAATAATAGTAGTGACCAAGGGTACGTGGAGGTTAGGTAAGGAAAGTACAGTGTTCTTCTTATCGCCCACGCGATTTTCACACAGACATTGTTTTCATGTGGGCTCTCCTTAGACGCGTGTCAAAAGATACACTAGGCTTCGCCACGATTGTTCACACTGCTGCTCATGCACAGTGTTGTCAGGTTCCCGTCGCAATATTTCCCTCAAAATACTGAAAAAAATCTCTACTTTTGAAAAACTTCGCCGTACTATAAGTTTTCTTTAAAAAATACTCTCAATTAAAACAAAAAGTGCCTTACAAAATTTTCAGATTTTTCATTTTTCATTTTTTACCTTTCTTGTAACCCAGGTGTTCCCGTTTTTTGGGAAATTTCCCTGCACCTGACAACACCGCTCATGCGTCACCTCCCACACAGCACAATCACGTTAAATAAACGTTTATTCAACTTTTTCTTAAATGTTTAATAAACGTTGAATTTGGGTTGATTCTACGTTGATTCCACGTTTATACAACTATCGGATTAGTATTCTAAGAAATGTTGATTCAACGTTGAATATGACGTTTAATAAACGTTTTAAAGATGTTGAAGTAAACCTATTCCGCAACTTATTTTTGGCATTGACGTGGATTCAAAGTTACAAAACGTCGAATAAACGTCTATTCATCGTTTAATCAACGTTACGCAAAGTTTAGAGAGAAGCAATTCAACCTTCAGGACAAATTTCGTACGTTTCCAAAAATCCCTACTTACAACGAATATTTGAATCTGTGAAGATGAACAGAATAATACAATTTAGAGTTGATTCCAAGAAAAATCCTTTGATTATAGGATTTTAACCTGGAATCAACCCTAAAATTGTAATCTCAATTAAAGTATATCGTACTGAACATTGAAGTACTAGGCTTCCGTCTGGGAAACTTACATTATTCTGTTCATCTGCATAGATTTAAATATTCGTTATAAGTAGGGATTTTGGGGAAAAGGTACGAAATTTGTCCTGAAAGTTAAATTTTACTTTTCCTCAAATGTGACAATCCAACAATCCGGGTTTGATTCCAATGTGGGAGAAGTTGAAACAATTTTACCTAGGCCGTAATTCCCAGAGGTCTCTGAAAATGATATTATATAACACCTAATGAAGTTTAAGCATAAAACTATCACTGAAAATTGTTTCTGTAGATTAGGAAAACTCACAAACATTCAACGTTGAATCAATGCTTTCCACCATTTTAAAAGGTTTAAGAGCACAATTTAATTCAACGTCTAATAAATGTTTAATACTGGTCATTCTTTAAACGTTTATTAAATTACGTTGATAAAACGTATAACTCAACGTCAGCAAATACAACGTTCTCAAAATTAAACGTTTATAAAACGTTAATTCAATATTGTGTGCTTGCGTGGGCTACATCATGGCGGCCGCGCAATACTCAAGAAGGAAATTTGGTACATGCATCAGCAGTTTCATCGAGCCTCCGTAGTTCAGTGGTAAACGTTGGCGTAGCGTTCGGGAGGTCGTGGGTTCAATCCCAGCGGCTGACCATGCAGACTGACCTTTTTCCTCAGTCACACCAGGCAAATGCCGGGATGGGACTCTCAACATGGGTCCTGGCCGACACCTTCCCGAATCCTTCCCCCTCCGCTATGGCCTAAGCCTTAAATGTCTAAAGGCAATAAATAAAATTCAATTCACCAGGAGTTTCATCGTGTTCCAGTTATTCTTTACTTTCTTTCAAACCCAAATGTCTCGCTGAACATTGAACGACGTTTGTATTTAAATGCTGTGAAATATGCGTCCAGCCATCAATAGCTATGGAATTAGATTCTAGAACTGGAGTAAAGAATTCCTCACAGAGAGATCGCACACGTATGAAGCCCAACTGTCGATTTATTGACCTTAAACTTAGGATTCGTACATTCACCACAATTTTTCTTCTCTTTGCGGGTTTTGTAATTTTCCGAAGACCGTATTCTATAGGTCTATTGTAACAACCTGATTTTATTCGTTGTTACCAGAAATTATTTGAGATAAAAATGCTCCTTAGATTATAAATATATATATATATATATATAATAAATAATAAATCACAGCCATAT
>JAGDQP010010356.1:11934-41076 GCA_022664845.1 Lepisma saccharinum
AACCAATTGGTTGTAGCGATGTTTCTGCCATCTGCAGGCTATGATTCGAATTACTTTGCTGTGAACGCGGGGTTTTGGTCTGATCAAGCAGATCGATTTTGTATATCAAAAGGTGAGGAAGTAGAATTTTTAAGTTGAACTTGTGTCTAATCCTCAGAATAGGTTTAATTCAAGCACGATTAGTTGAATGCCGATATGGTTTCTAATAAGAATGTACAATTCGTACAAGTGTAATAGTGTGGCTTGGATACTGTATTCGAATATTTCTTCGGATATTATTATTATCAGCTGTGAGGATTTTCCATTTGAAATCAGAAACGAAATTGAGAATTTGTCCTTCAATGAGCAATGGAAAGCTGTGGTGGATTGGATTTGTTAAGATCTTTCCATTCTTTATTCTTTTCATATTGATTAGAAGTAGCAGTGGTAGTGATAAGTATAGTAGAGTGGTTGTATTCATATTTGTATATGCGAATGCTTTCGATACGAAAAAAAATGTTGGGTACCTTGAAAACGGCCATATTAGAAAAGTGAATCAAATGGTCCGGTTCCTATATCAAGTATTTCATTATCTGATAGTGCTTATTTTCTTGTACGAAGTATTGATTAGTAGTTTTAATATCCGGAAGGTAGGGAAGTCAGGACTAGGTAACTTGTATGCTGAGCTTGCCGAAAATTACGATTTAATTGAGTTCCGGCTGACTTCCACGGAAAATTTTACCTTCATTGGTTTCCTTCAATTTGCTATTGATCACCTAAGTTTGGTAGGATCAGTTATTAAAGTTTTAGTTATTCTCATATTATTTTCTTTTCAAGTTTTGCTACGAATAGAGGCATCATTCGAGAGATTCGGATTTCAGAATTTAGTTTTTTTTTAAACTTTTATGGTTTCGAATTAAGTGAGGACAGAACCAAATATTCGAACATGGAAGTCATGCCACAATTAAAGGCGTATCTAAGTTCAAAGAATAATTTCAATTCATGTTACTACTGTGAACGACTGGAAAATTACTGTTTCTTTAGGTTAGTTATTTTGACCATAACCTGAGTTTAGGAAGACCTATCATCATGTGAACGGCTTCCTCCAGGTCTACAAAGAATACCTGGAATATCTGTGAAATATGCGGTTCATAAAACGTTGAATTATTAGCGTTATTTATTAGCGAGAGGTTTTACATAGCGCCTTTCATCAAAAATTAATTTATGTGAAATATGTGGTGAACTCTGGGAGTTCATTCTGGGCGTTAGCTGTATTTATCAGATGGCAGAGGCTTAAATTTGGGTTTTAGCATAATGAAGCTCAGCTAAACGTAAGAACTGCTTGAATACAAAAGGGATTTGTTACCGAGTTAATTGAACGTAACATGATTACATTTTAACACGCCACATTTACTGACGATGCACAGAGTAAACGAATTCTATCGAAATTGTTCAACTTTAAGCAAATATTATTCAGGAGGTGACACTGAGATAGCCTAGCCTATGTCAGACGCATGAAATCGCAATATATAAGACAGATCCCAATTCATACCTTAAAGTTTAGATTTTCAATAAGGAGATGATTCTAAGTTTAGACAGCCTTTGAATTTTCACAGCAAAAAGAATAAGATGATTAAAAATAATAAAAAGTATCTTTCTTCTTCCAGCAGTCTGCGTTATAGTTGACGCTCTGGTTCTTGGTGTTGAACAGGCGGCTCTTGATGTTAAACAGCGGCCGATGTCGAACTGACGGCGATAGACGATAGCTGATCGGTCTTACATAGTAATTCGTGTGTCTTCCGGTATTGATGTATGTGTGGTGGGGTCTGACACAGCTTTACGTTGAACTTTATGTAGGGCAAAAGGCTATGTTCTCATCATAAGAGTATAGCTATTTGCTCAAAGGTGAATAACTTCTCAATTAACGTCATGGATTGCATTATATTGCATCAGTGTTCTTTAGTTGTTACTCTGTTCCATCCTCATTGAAACATGGCGGCGGTTTTATTTCCATTCCACAGAACAATTTACAATAAATATATAAAAATGTGCTAAATCCTAATTTTTTCAATTATTTTGAATTTTATGATTTAATTTTATCCATTGCTCGGGGAGTTCACACTAAGTATATTAATTTACTAATTATTAGAATCATATGTTGATTGATTGTTTGAACTACTTTTGTCTGCACGAATTATAGTACCTTTTATACAGTATTTCTTTCGCAAGAAAGTATTTGATGAAATAGATTACGTCATTTTGAGAATCTATTTGTCTGTCTGTTTCTAATCTCTTATGAGATTTTGTATTCATTGAAATTATTTTTTATAAAAAAAAATCTCAGAAAATTAAAATTTTTCATTGTCCCTTAAAAGTCAAACTAGTAATATGTATTAATTACAATCAGTTGGTACTTAGCTATAAGAACAAGGTGAACACAACGATCAATTTTAATTGTGGGTTGCATTTGTCAACCGCTCAGCGACAGTGATGTTACCTGAATTGGTGGACGTGGGATATGGGGGAATTGAGATTAGTGTTTAACATTTTTCTAGATTTTATTTCCATTTCTTTTAATTTTATTTTATGCTAATCTGGATAACGTTGAACATCTATCATACTCCATCACTATTTGTACTGATTCTGGTTAGCTTGCTGTTACGCTATTTAACAGTGGTTTATAGCACGAGCAGCATACTCACGTGAAAGAGAAGTCGTGTTTTGGTCGAAAAAAATAAACATCACGTCAGTGTAATGAAATCTACGTCTCTATTACGTGGCATTTTGGACATTTAATTGACGTAATTCTGTCATGTTTAATCTCCTAGGTTTTGACGACATGCTATGGTTATATCTTGTTTCCAATAGCGACTGCGTGGTACTGGCCAATCTGGTTGGTGTGAAACCGTGAATTTATCGAATTCAACTGTTTTGTGTGCTTTCTAAAATGTGGTTAAAAATACAAAAGAACCAGGATCAGACGATTGTTTTGGGACAGATTGGTTCATTTATATGTTTATTTGAAACAAATATCTACTGGAAGAAGCTTGTCACCATAGAGGGAACTAACACACGTCGTTTGGTTTGTGACATTTACCCGTCATTTCGACGTCTTTTGCATCAATTTTGAACCACAAAATGACGTCATTTCCACGTGAATGTGTTGCTTAGAACTTTGTTTTTCCAACATTTGAATAAACGACTTTGTTTTCGTGGAATTATCTTAATTATGCTTTCAATATGTTCAGCAAACGAATTCAAAAATGTTTGCAGGCAGTTGCCAGGGCTCTTCACACTTGGGAACACATTTGTTGTGATTATCCAAACAGACTTAACACTCGACGGCTACGTCGTGCTTGAATATAAGCTATGCAATTGCGATGCATGCATGTCCTGCATTAAAACAAGAAATGTTTAACTTGATTGATGTACAAGATATTTTAGGATATTTATATTTTACAACATGTAAATAGTTTGTGCCAAACAAGAATGAAAATTGCTGCTAAAGCTATTGGTGTATTCAAGTCTACTAGTACCAAATTCGTATGCGATTTACTTACTTTGGTTTGGTACTTGTATAATATGTAGTCATAGCGTTAAGGAAAATATGATGGTACGTACTTAACTTTATTTGGCTGTATGTAATAAAGTACAGTTTCTAAGGAATTCACAGAACTTCTGAAAATAAATTATAGACGAGAGATAGTGGTGAGCATTGCTAGTTTTCGTACTAAAACAGTGATATGTACTCTGTCGGATAGTGTCTGAACAAACTACTCCTGATGTCTCGTCAGGTTTGGACATTTCTAAGATGAGTAATGTCTCATATTAACTTTATTTGCTTCGTTGAGTCTCCTGAGGTACAGTTTAAAAGGAATTACTTATGCATAAACATTGCGTTTTACCTGTAAATATTAGAAATCCCCGAAAGGTTAAATAATTCTAGTTCATTGCACCATTTTCCGTCATTGAACTGGTAACAACATAGTTGCTATGTTTCGAAAAAGATGTAAAGGGAGGTAGCCCGAGACAGTTTTAAGGGGAGGTAACCGTGCATAGTGAAACGTGCACTTCTTGTGTCATGCTCCAGATGAGATTTGACTCTTTCCTATCTTGACGATTATCAGACGCGATTAGAGCCGATTACTCAGTGAAGTTATTTATGCGGTATGCGTTGATTTCTGTATTAGCAATAGAAAAGTCTATCTGAATGAAATTTCAAGAATTGCTGACTTCATTGAAAATGGTACACTAGCATGCATCTCAGCTTAAATAAAAACATACCGCTACATGGATGGATTTAAGCATTGGTGTAATATAGGGTTGCCAGACGTCCCGTGTATACGGGATTGTCCCCAGTTTGTCCGGCCTCGTCTCTGTGTTCCATATTTCAATGATTGTTGGGTCATCTATTAGTCCTGTATTTGAATGATTTACTAATTGTTATTTTGAGTAGAAAATCTTGTTTTCAAGAAGAGACAAAATAAAATAAAGTAGAGCTGTTCCACGCGTCACGCACTGACATTTAGAATACACTTTTCGATTTTATTTGCCTTATAACTTCTGTTAGAATTGCAACAAAGGCGATTTCTGCACCCCGTTGGATAGAGGAGACATTGAAGAATACATTCCCAGTGAAAGAACACGTGGTCAATAAGAATACCATATATTATTTAATGTTAAAATTGTGGTCACGCACTGACATTTTTGCAACCCGCACTTACACTCTGGCACACATTTCTCCCAAATTCTCTGAAAGTATGGACCCCCCAAAAAATAAAAAAAAAAACACATTGAAGGCGAATCTCTGAAGTTTAATTTCCATAAAACAAATTACAGAATATATTAATATAATAAGCGTACAGGAGGAGAAACACAGCGTCACGCAAAGACATCTTTCTGTCACGCACTGACATCTATCTGTGATTAGATGACTCTGCCTTGTAAGTATTCCTTTATTTTTGTACATTCTCATAGAAATAAACTAACGGAACCAATTACAGATCCTAGATAAAATAGCACTATAAAATATAATGCGGGCCAAAATTTTTATGTTCCAAAAGTTAAAAATTTTAAATCAATATTAGAACGATTCTATGAATAAGTGAAGCCCTGTAGTAAAAAGTCAAACATACAGTGAACATTTCGTAGATTAGTGCAATCAGCTCTTGGAAGGTACCCAGAGTCGCAAGTACGGGAGACCAAAGGGTGCACGTGCCTCCCAGGGATTTCGCCAAGATTTTCAGTTTGCGGGGTGTTAAGTTAAAAATGGAGGGTGTAAGTGCTTTTGCACAGTTTCTGTCTTTTTCGACCGTAAAAGTTTTTTTTTAGTTGAGAGTGCGCTCGAGAATTTCGGAGTGACATTCCCCACATGGGAGTCTGGGAGAATCACGCCCCCAAACACCGGACTGGATGCGGCAAATTGAAGATAAGGACGGGGCGTTGTACATTTTTGACTCCCTCGAAGGGGCGCCAAAATCGGATATTGCTCCCCTTGCAAAAATACAAGCTGCAGCCCTGGGTATACGATGTGTGTTTACTAAAAATACTTTAACAAGTCTTAGTATGCGTATAAATTCATAGTGAGCTTCTGTTATTGGATTATTTAAAAAGTTAAAAAACTACGATTTTACTCATTCTAATTATGAGTTATAGAACTAAAAATGTTGAAATGCAAAATTAAAACTATATACATATTAAGTTTTTTCTTTTATATATTGACATAAGTGAATGACCTATTTCTGTCTAGTCTTATTTACGAGCTGGAAAGTATTGTAATTTAAACCCGATTGCATGATCATATCAGTATGCCAGGCTCTTTTTATGTTCCTATATGCTGTTACTACCTACAACTTGATCTTGTTTTAATGAAAATAAAACGTCAAACATTAATTTCCCTATCAAGTAGTACATTAGAGAGTTTTGTTGGGCCCATGCTTTAAGAGAGTTTGGGAAATGCATATGAAAGTTTAAGTGTTGGTTGTAAAAATGTCAGTGCGTGACGGCACGCATATATACGTGTTATTTAATCGAGAACGTGATCCTCAGTACTTCTGCTAGCATATCATATGTCCAATTGGCATTTTTGAACCTCTCGGAGATATACCGCAATTACAGTCGAAAAGTATATTTTGAATGTCAGTTTGTGACGCGTGGTATCGCACGTTCATGTTTTACACAAAATTTATTGTAATTAGGACAAACGTTTGAAATACTTTTTGTTCAGCATGTGACTCTAATGCACCACATGGGACCACTTTACTTTTCACAAAATATTCTGCAGTATACAGTACTTTGGAAGTAATTGGAAGTAGCACACTCACCATAATCTGAGAGCGTCACGCACTGACCATACTATATTAATGATTTTTACAAAATCTATTGTGATTATAAAAATAGTTCCAAATACATTTTGTTCAGCATTTGAGTCTAAAGCACCATAGAAAAGCAATTTAGTTTTCATCAAGTATTCTGCAGTGTATTAGTACTTTTTATATGTGGAGCGTCACGCACTGACATAATTATGTAGTCGATTTTTATAATGTTTGCCAGGGCGTGAGGACGATTATTAACAAACAAACCAATAGTTTATGTCAATATAGAAAAGAGCGAAGTTTAATTTACCATTTTTTAAATTTTAAATTCCTACATTTTTACCTGAATAATTAACTGTTAAAATGAAGTAACATTGTAGCTATTTTCGGGAATTTTTAAATAACCCCGTAAACAGAAGCTAATTACGCCAGCATTGTACTAATGACTTTTTTCATTTCTTTATGTAAACAAGAATCGATTGCTCTAATTAAAATAAATCCACGATACGTTTCAATTTTTACCATTGGGTATGACATATTCGTGGAATTGCTCAGTAAGAGAATTTGCCAGATTGAAAACAATGCCATAGACTAACTAATAATACAGATACCGCTTACCTATTTTCGACTCCGCTAATATTAATTTGTTTTTGCTTAAGAGAACGTGATTTTGAACCTTACCGTTTGATGGCTCTGGTGGCTACTACTGGAAAGAACCAGTGACTGAAAGTAGTCGCCAAAGTCACCTAGCGGAAGTGTTCAAAATCACGTTCTTCTTAGCGTAGACGAAAATGGGAAGGTGTGATAAGTCTATTTTAGTCTATGACAATACTCATGAAAATAGTGAAGCAAAAATGACACAATTAGAACCTTAGATATTTTGCAGCATTGCATTTCCAGTCCTGTACTTTTTTTCGGATTAAGAAGTGCAAATTCTGGAAGTTAGATTATCAGACGAATTAGGTAAACTGTTACAAAGAGTTACCAGGTAATGAAAGAAAGAAGCAGTATACACTTGAACACTGTAAACATAATACGATACATAGGAAATTAATTTAAAATGGTCCCGTATTTCATTGTTGAAAATCTGGCAATCTTACTGTAACAGAAAGTGTTCCATTTGAATATTGGAGGAGGAAGAGAACATTTTAGGAATAGCAGGTCTTTGCATTGTAAATCACACTGCATAGCTTAATTTACCTTACAAACTGTCACCATCATTCATTCCTCTCATAAATATGACACAGTAGAATTGACACACAACTTGTCTGTTGGTGAAAAATGGGAGAGTTAGTTCCCTTTTGAGTGTGAATGGAAGGATAAAAGATGTTTTAAACGCAAGCATCGCGAGCAGGAAAGTTAGAATATGCTCCAACTTCAGCACTTTGTCAACCAATAAATACTTTTGCTGCTTTCATCATGTGACTAAAGCAAGCTTATGATTGGATCTTCGACTTACGTTAAGTTTATGTAGAAGCTCACAAGCAGAGCAACGCGGCTAAGCATATTGACAATAAGATCTTGCAGTTATCCAAGTTTCAAATAAATTTCATGGCTACAAACTATCCATATCTTAGTACTAGAAATCCAGGGAGTAGACTTTCCTATAATTTGGCAATATAGAAAGTCAATGACAGTTATAGCCTTCCAAAAGACATTTTATTTACACATCATTGCTTTTTTTTTTTACATAAATACATGGACGCAAAAAACGGTGAGCAGTTGTTTTGAGAACAGGACAACAGTGAGTTTTATGTTTTCTAGAGAAAAGAAAAGTCAAGTGGTGACTATTTCTTGGCGATAAACAATCCCCACGCATGGTCTCCTTCTGTACAGCGACGAATTTTACTCAACCAACTTTGTCGCATTTCCTCGTATTCTTCCTCAGAAAATTCCTAAAAAAAAAAGAAGGAAATAATGATGTTTAAAATTTTCCGTTAAGCAAACTGAAGGAATATTTCAGTAAAATATGTTAATATATACGACTACTTTCATATTTCGAATTTTAATGAACCATGTAGATGTAACAGTTACGGTTCAAGTAAAAAGTAAAGTAGGTTATGGGTCACTCTATCTGGAATAAGAATTTTAATGTAGCTGATATAGTGGTGGGGAGTTGTTACACTTGGGCAGTTACATGGTTTGTCATCTAAATGATTAATTTCTAAACAGGCAAGCAGTATTTTATTCATTCGAAAAATATGGCGAAAAAAGGATCGCATGCCACCTCCCTGCATCATAGCTTCTTTGATGTAAGAAAAATAACTTTCAATAATTAAAATTCTAGCTTAGGTCTATATAGTTTAAGAGCATTCGTTTAGAAAACAATCATTAATGCATATCATGTGAACTATACTTAAAGCTTAAATACGTTGCTATATACTTACCCAGTAAAATGTACTATTGTTTACACTAGGTTAAATGACATTTTGACGATGAAACTGTGAGAAAATAACACCACCACAGCACTTTTTAGCTCAATTCCGACCGGACGTTGAGGTTAGATTTTTATCACGCTTATTTTAAATACTAAGCACTTAAACACAAGTAGTAAAAATATGACAAATCATAATTATATTGATTATTAAATAACCAGATTTTCATCTTCTATGAAGATGGTAGCTAGTGTTGAGACACCGCCACTAAAGTAAAATGCCCGCCAAAGCTGGACTTCTGGCCACCAAGGCCACTTTCGTCCTTGGAATTATGTTTATTTTTGTTTGAATTTATATAATCTATATGGGATTTACACGAACCGAACTCAACCCGGACACCAGGCCCGACCACGCAGACAGCCAGTTAAACCGTTTTGTTTGTTATTAAATATTAGAATTTTTCCTAAAAATCTATTTGAAAATTTAGAAAGTAGTTTTGATATTTTATATTTATTATTTAGGATCAGGAAACTGGATCAGGAAGTAGGATGTTAATTTCCCACAGGATTTCTTCTTCTTCTTCTTTTCTTTGAGTTTAAACTTCTTTTGCATTTGATGTACACTTCTTTTGTAGTGTTAGTAATGCAACCGTGGAAACTTATGTGATGTTTTTATAATTTGAAATTTAAATATAGATGCGTAAGTTCCTCTGTGTTTAATTTATTTATTTTAGCATTCTCTATTAAGTTAGATAGGAGTGTGACTTTCTATGTCTTTTCATTTGAATTTTGTTTTCTGATTTTTGTAAATGGTTCTTTGCCAACAAAGATGTGTCCATCTACGGACTTTAGAATGTTGAAACGACATTTCATCATTTCCTCCGAAGCCTGGTTTACAGCGGTGTGTAAGTGATTATTTAAATTTTCTGGTATTGTTAGTGTGAGAATTGTTGTGACCTATTTGGCCATTTGTAATGAATATTCCTCCATAGCATCCTTTACAATTGTCTGGACTTCTTCTTGATTAACTGGTTTGTTTAAGTTTGCATTGTTTGAGCTTATTGGATGTGGTTTATTCTGATGCAAATCTGGAGATCTAAAAATCTTCTTAGTAGGCTCCTGATTAGATTTTTTAGGACGAAGAGGACAAATAGCGCTAGCTCTTCTATGTCCAATCTTGTTGCAAGTTGCACAATAGTTAGATTTAGGAGTAATTTTACATGTGTAGCTCTGATGAGATTGACCACATCTGTAACAAGTAGGCTGATTCGGACAATTTGCATTATTATGATATTTATAGCATTTTCTGCATGGAAAAGGTCTGGCAATAGATTTAGACGCCTCCACTTTGTATCTACTAAAACCAATAGTTATTCCATTAGATATGAGATCGCTGACTAAAGAGGGGCCCTTTGTATATACTCTAATGAGAGGAGGAGGGCCTCTATCTCCCCTTATTCTTGTAATATTAGTGATCGGGATTTTTGCTTTGAGATGATTTTTTAGTTCAGTCAAATCAGTGTCGTTTGGAACATCACGAATTACGCACGTAAAGGTAGTTTTTGAAGTAATAGGCTGAGGTTCCATTATCCTATCTTTCAAAATTTCTATTATCGCCTTTTGTCCAAATCTACTAGCTTCAAACTTTTTTAAGAAGTTATCTTTAGTGTATCTGTCCTTAAATTCCGTTTTTAGCCCAGTGTTTCTTTCAGTAGGAAGGAAATGCTATCATTTCTGTATTTGGCATTTTTCCTGTGACTAGCTTGTGGAAATTTAGTGGATTCATAAGTGATTTGTCTACGTTTTTAATTACAATAGCATAATTACTAATTCCTTCTATTTGTTTTGTTCTATTTTGTTCCATAGCTGATTGAATCTCTGAAGTTTCTGCCGATGTTGAAGTGATCTTTGGAGTAACCTGATTGGCATTGAGACACAGCCAAACTTCATTTAAAAGGCCGTAATGCTGTAGAATTGGCAACAGTGAACAGTGGCCCTGAACGTCCACTCAGTCTGGAGCTTGTTGCTGTGGAGCGAAATTCAAACGCTGTTACGCGGAATAAATAACTTCCGTTTTTGTGAGTGTAATCTGTTAATTTTGGCTGTGTATTTGTAGTAGTGTGTGTGTGAATTGTTTTGTACAAAACTAATTATTGGTAATGGCTCCTCAGTGGATTGTACCGGGCTGCAAGAGCAATGACAATGCAACAAAAGATTCTTCATTTCAATATATTACCGTGTTTCGGTTCCCAAAGGACGAGACACTTAGATATCAATGGATTAGAAATATTCCACGGGCGAACTGAACACCATCTGACAGCTCAGTGGTATGTATAACACATTTTCAAGACAGTGATATAATTAGAGTAGACAAATATAAAGATAAATTTGGTGTGGAACGTGAGTTTCCTCGCGTCCATCGCCTCGCTTTTACCTTAGTAAGGAACAGTCCAAAGAGAGAACTGATCCGGAAGAACGGCAAAGAAGATATGTAAAAGACTACGAAAAGGAAAATGAAGAGTGGTTAAAAGAAGACATAATATCGGATTTTACGGTTTTGTGTACTGATTTTCATAAGATTTCCAACAATGGCAACTGCAAAAGTGATGTTATTAATATTTTACTCTTTTATATATTGTAGATTTTAACAAGAAGTGTGTTCCATTAATAAACACGTGCGTCAAGATAGACGAAGAAGTGTGCGTCAAAGTGTTTGTAGGTGATAAGGGCATTAGCTCATCAGACCTAACGTGGATTTTACCACCAAATTCAAAACTCAACAGGTGGTCCCAGCTGGAGAACATTCTTAGCAGGTATGTTGATTTTATTCCTCAAACGTCGCCGGTAAACTATGTTCAAAAATGTTTGAAAGTTTGCATGAGTTCGATGAAGTGGAAGAAGACGGTTCAACGAATCATTTACGATTTATTTGCGAACAGTTGAAGCTTCATTTTATGAAAAGGAGATCATACTCTGTTAACATGATTGTAAATGCTTTTATGTTGTATGAGCAATCATCATCATGTTACATGGCTCTTAGGCAAAATCATCTCCTCATTCTACCTCATCATAAACACCTTCAACGTTTGTCAGCCTCGTTTATGATCTCTCCATCGGCTGATGATCAAAACAAACACTTTTTGAAAGTTCTAGCAGAGCGAACATCCGACAGAGAAAAGTTTGTAGCATTGCAGTTACATGAAATTTATGTAAAACCATCTTTTGAATATAAGGGGGGAAATATATATGGTTCCGCACAAAATAATTGTAATGCAGAGGAAAAAACAGTACAAACTTTCATGATTTCGTCTGTGTATGGCCATTTAAGGGAAGTTGTTGCTTTAGTTCCTGTAAAAAAATGTATGTGGTTCTGAATTACATTGTTTAACTCAGAAGGTATTATTAGCTTTAGTTAATGATTCAGGATTTAGAGTGGTCATCATTATTACAGATAACAGAATCAACAGAAATATGTTTAAAATCCTTACACAAAATTCTGACAATTATATAGTTTTGAATTTTCTGGTAGAAAAATATTTGTGACGTACGATACAGTGCATGTTTTTAAGTGTATAAGAAACAATTGGTTAAATGAGAAAGATTATGAGAAAACATTTGCTTTTCCGCCTCTCGAAAGTGTAACAAGTTCTGAAAGTGTAACATTACGTGCTAAATTCTCAGATGTTGTAAACTTGTACAAGAAAGAAAATAACCTTCTTCTCAAAACAGCTTCTACATTTAATTACAAATCAGTATATCCAAGTAATCTGGAAAGGCAGAAAGTAAGTCTCCTTACTAACATTTTTCATGAAACAACTGTCTCAGCTTTGAAACTTGAATATGGATGTGAATCAGGTACTGTAATTTTTGTAGAGCGTGTGAAAAAGTGGTGGGACATTGTTAACGTAAAAAGCCCACTTTCTGGTATACTTACTAGAAATAATGCAGCCACTCCATTTACAAATGTTAGTGATGAACGAGCTTTTGTTAGCTTTCCTTCAACAGTTTCTTGATTGGTTGCAAGCATGGAGGTCAATTTCCAAAGACAACTGCTTAACGAGTGACACATTCAATGCTCTTTATCATTGTACTCTTGTATTCATTCAATTCATCAAGATGTCTTTGAATGAGATTGGTGTAAAGTATGTGTTAACAGGTAAAATTCAGAAAGACAACTTGGAAAGCCGTTTTAGTTGCCATCGTCAATGATCTGGTGGTAATTATTACGTTTCAGTAGTACAAATTCTACAAACCGAAAAGAAAATGAGGGTAAGAAGTCTTTTTAAACATCCATTCAGCGAAGCATGGACTAATCAAATTTTGTCCTGATGTAGTTCAAAATCTCACGCAGAGCACTGAGAAGGAAAACGTAGAAAGTACACTTGTGTCAGATTTTATGTGCGCTCTTACAGACTGAAATATGGTCTTACAGACCTAAATAAGACTGAAATAGATGTAGAAAAAATTGATTCCAGTATATTACACATTTGTGGATATGCTGCTCACAAAATGTGTCAAAAGCTCAATTGTAACTTTGTATTGCATTGTTAAAGGGACAAGTATATTTCATATCTCAACAGAGGTGGTCTTACTGTACCTTGTGATTTTGTGCTGAGAGTTGATTGTCGTATTCATTGTTTAATGCAAATTCTAGTCAGTGAAAAGTATGAAGAAAAGTTCTTGCATTGTGGACACCAGAAAAAATTGCTTCAGAACCTTGCTTTGTTGAGTGTTATTGACGATGCATTATGTGAAAGTTCTTTGCATGATATTTGTGTATGTGGTGTCGAATTACATGATGTATCTGAAAATTTCATCACCATATTTTCTAACATCTTGCTGAACAATTACACGGAACACGAAAATGATATTTTGAATGCTGGGAAAAATGCTAATAAGAAACGTAAATATAATACTCTAATGAGTTAAAAGCATCATGTGGGTGGTCATGTAGAATGCGTCAATCTGTTTAATAGATCATATTCATATATAGTGTATTGTGCATTGCTGTTGTTATGTATTGTGTTGTTTATTTTCAACTACTGACTGAGGGTGTGTCAATTTCATTCGTACGTGTATAGCAAGGCTGGCACGCCATTTGATATGGTTCATTATTCGGCCAAGATCGAGGTACCAGCTGGTAAGTTCCATTTACCGTATATGCTAATTATATTTGTGCTTAATTTAGGATGTTTAAACTTTGTATATCATTACTTTTGCTTGTAGATATCATAAATCGTAAGCAGACATTACGAAACATTTCTAAAAGTTAATGATCAATTATCATTCCAAAATGGCTTTTAAATATATACCGTACGACATTCTTGCTATTGAAAATATTCTAAAAGAGGTAGCTGTAATATTTCAGTTTAGCTATTTTACTTTGAAAACATTTTAATTATCCAAAACGAAAAAAAATATGTGTTTTAATACACAAATTTTAACAAGCAGAAAATATTTGCCTATAGAAGAAAATGTGAGAGATTGGATGTTCTCTAATTCTGCCATCCGTGTCAAAGCAGGTCCTCAAATACAAAATCAATCGTGGAGAAAAGTAAACAAGGAAAAATTATAGAAAAAAATGTGATTAAACTAAAATAGTATTGTTAAAATGTATCACTGGATGTAAATTTTTAATATATTACAAAAAGTGTGATTTCTATATTTGATATTTACATTTTACAAAATTAATTAATGTTGCCAATACTAAAATTGTTCCGACTGTATTTTGAGCTGCACACATACTTTTCTTATTTATTTTTTTGCATCTGTAATTTTAAATTTGTAACTTAAACGTGTGATTAATAACTTGTAAAATACTGCGGCAAGTGACTGTAATAAAAATAGGGGAAGGGGAATGAGGCAAAGCGAATAATGGAATTCACAACCTTTTAATAAGAGATGGCATCGAAACTTCTTTGTACCTTGTGACGTCACTAACGAAGGAACAGAAGGTCGCCGAGATTGAACGCCTGTGTATTGTGTGGTAAAGACAAGTCAAGAAAGGAAAATACGCGGTACTGAAAAATTTTCAAGATGCTCTTCAAAATCTTACCCTAGTATATTTGTTTTGTGTGTGTGTGTGTGTGAAAGGAGATCAAGTTATAAATATGTAGCGGAACTCGCGTCACTACTGGCTTGTTACGTAACACGTGAACTGTAAATACAACTTCGAAACCACATCGCCTTGGTGGCCCGGTGGTTAAGGCGTCGGCTTCTTGAACAAAAGGGCCCGGGTTCGAGTCCCGGCAGAGGTAACGCTTTTTTTCTTTCAAAATATATTTTCATATGTTTATATTTATTACTAATAATTGCTTTCTGGAATTTTTCGTAGGTTATCTTAAATTAATGACCATGGGAAAGTGGAGGTTAGGTAAGCTTAGGTGCGGTCATGTATTTTTACACTTTTTGTTCTCATATACGTCACAGTTTTTGACGCAACTTCCGTTACATATCTCAAGCTTGAACGCTTCGTGTGCGCGAAAGCAGGATGAACGACGCACATATGGTATAGACAGTCTTTTATTCTAGATGGCAGATTGAGGCAAAGTGAATAATTCCTTGCAGAACAAAGCGAATAGTGATGTTTTTAAATGGTACAATTCCTTTGCTTTCAGGTTATTTTTTAATATGTACCCACGGATTTATATCTTTTCTAGTTGAATAATAATTATGTGGAAGTAGTTCTTAGTTTGAATTTGAAATTATAATTTATCTTTAGTGCTTTTTATTTAATCTTTGTGTTTAAGTTGATTTATTTTGCCCCACTGTTGTGATCCGCTTTGCCCCACTATGGAGGCAAAGCGAATAGACTGTACTGTTTAAGAATTTTAATAATACTATTTACATAGAGATTTCGCTCGCCATTCCTGTGCTACCATTCTGAAGTTGTTTTAATAGTCAGAGAAACTTCACCCCAACTTTTACTTTATTGTATGTATTTTTAGTTGCTTTTAAAGCTGTTCAAGTTAGGTCTAAGGACAATGTAAAGCGAAGATCTCCAACATAAGATGGCAGCACTATCTCCATATATATCTAATGTATTTTTATCGTTGCACGAAATTTCAATACTGCTCCTACAAATTCAAGCCTAGAGAGTTCAAACGTTCACGGAAGAATGTTCATAACCAATTCAAGAGTTCTATCCGTGCCGATTTTTTATTTTATTTATTGTTCATTGTTAAAAGTGCTTCATTGTTATAGGTTTGGACATCCATAACAACAATGAACAAGAAGATAAAAAATCGGCACGGATAGAATTCTTGAATTGGTTATGAACATTCTTCCCTGAACGTTTGAACTCTCTAGGCTTGAATTTGTAGGAGCAGTATTGAAATTTCGTTCAACGATAAAAAAAAAAAAAGAAAGGAAAAAAAAACATTAGACATACGAAGATAGAGCTGCCATCTTTTGTTGAAGATCTTGGCTTTATATTAACCTTAAGTGATTCACTTTGCCTCCCCCTTCCTCTATTCTTAATCTATTTCTCTTCATGTTTTTGTTTGAAAAACCTTCTCGAAATAATAAGAACAAAATACACGTAGTAGGATAACTTTTACCAGTATTTCAAAATATTTTGTTTCCGTTACAATCAGGGAATTGTTTACCTCAATGAAAGAAGATTTAATGGACTCCAAACGATTCACTTCTTCATTCAAGATGTCAATAAATTGTGACGTCATGTTGATGTCCTTCACTTCTTTGAATCCAACTTCTCTGAGAAGATTTCCATACTCAGACACCGTCAGCAGGTGATAGCCTCGACTCTTCACGTATTCCTTGAATTCCTCCGATTCTTCGTTTGCATCACTTCGGCCTCGGCAGTAGTCTGTGATCAGCAATCGCCCGCCAGGTTTCAGCCACGTCTACGAAAGAATAATTTAGTTTTATTTACAGTGTTGAAAACAGTTGTACAACGCATTTAGTCATCATCTGCTGGACTCGATTGCATTACTGAATCTAGTTAGTATCTGAAAGTTAGACAAAAGAGGGAGAAAATAGTTAACCCGATTTGTCTAATTCCAGTTTAATCTAAAGATCAACACTTTGTTTCCAACTCAGCTTTTCATGGTTGTTGTCGCTGTGCGACCTATTTTTTATTTATGTCTTAACTCTTGAGTTGCAAAAAATAACATGGTTATTATTTATGGGAAGTAATATTATACGCATAATCCAATATATACATAATTCAAGAATTGACATATTAAAAAAATAGGCCGCATAGTGACATGCAATACGCATAAAATACTGCGTTAAAATTAACAAAGGCGGTGTAAGAACCAGACAATCCCATTTTAATATTTTTTCAAGAAACAAAAGTACGGTACTCCATAAAACTAAGTGATGGTTTTAAATTAATATATTTTAAATATACTGCTTTCATTTTCTTGATTTCTTGATGCCTTTCTGGTAACCATATTGGATCTGGAGATGTTATAATCTTCCAACAATACCTGCACCATTTTATTTTTCTCAGAGATCCTTATGTTTAAAATGTTACTTTATAATTTATCTATTGCGTTAAATGGTCTAGCTGATATAATTTATTGTTATTTGAAGGTCATTTTTCATAACTATTAGTTAGTATTTATGTAGTATGCTTTTACATTTCTTGATAGAACTTAGGTAGTAGTATGAATTCTCATGTGGTATTTATGAAGTACTTACACTTATTATAAGTGGATTGAGATACTGTTGTTGAAGCTGTAGTGTTTTACTGAAAATGATCAAGTTTACATGGGTGTTTTGGTCATACAAACCCTAAATCTTGTCATATAATTTGTTGGTGTCTCGTGGCTCTATTGTTGGGCAGTCAACCAAAGTTTTTGGTATACAGTATTGACGTGAGATTCCTAACGAAATAGATTGTTACAAGATTGATTTGGGCTTATGGATACTGTATATTGTAAGATTATTTGACGTAGTCTCTATATTATATTTTTCTGGAGTCATGCACATCAACGAAAGCCATTTTTAATGAACGTCTACCACTTACAGTGCGTTCAAAAATATGGTCAAACATTGCCTCCATCGGAAGCAATTACTAAGATCAAACTCTTATGACCCAACCTGACAATTTCACACATTGGTATTTTGTGTGTGTAAATACATAGGATACAAGTAGAAAGGGTTTCCCCACATGCAAAAGTTCCATATATGGTACTAAGGCCAGGAGATCATTCTGGACGCCTGGCAAAAGCCCGTCCCACAACCCCAGAAGTCTCAGACTGATGGAACACAGTAGCTTTTTAGAATGCCTGAACTCTGGCAATCCAAGAATCTCTAGGGATGCCTGCCGCAAGGCAGGGAGAGCGAATATATGACTCGCGATGCACGTCCCAGAAAGTGCACAACTTGTCTTGTGCAATGGATGCAAAGAACCAGGGGTGGAATGCGGATCCTTAATAATAAAATTGGTATTGTGTAATTAGAATTATTATATATTTGTAACGCCTTTTTTTTCCTCGTAGATATGCAACTGTTGACACCAATATAAAAAAATGCGTGTGTTGGGTGCCTGTATCTGTGTGTGTGTGAGTGCATTTAGTATATAGGATTTATTATTATTACTATTATTATTATCATTATTGTGCATTATTCTTTCATCATTCTTTTTTTGTATTGTATTTCGCTTATATTACTAACATTGTATATTTCATGTAATTCTATTATTGTTGTATTGCCCTTACTAGTGGCTAATGTAAACTATTCTTTCTTTTTCTCTTATTGTAATATTGTAACCACACTCTTATTTTGACAAGGATTAGGTGGCAGAGAAGCCATAGGCTGAACCTCGGCCGCTTCAATAAAGACCATTTCAATTCAATTCAATTCCTGAAGGAGGAGAATTTTATTGGTGTTGTTAATTTATTTTATTTTATTTTGTATATATATTACGTTTAATTTTTTGCATGTAAGATAATAGAATATACCGTAGTTGCTTTAAAGGATTGCTTACTAAACTGTCTATTGAGAGTGGGAAGTGATAATGTGACCTTGAGTTTCTTTGTCGTTCATATTTTATACATTGAAAGAAAATGTGGTTTAAGGTTTCAGTAATCTGATCGTCTTCGCAATCACAGTATGGTATGTTTATGAGTAGTAATTTATACTTTGTTTATTATCGTCATAAGGCAATGAAAGTCTTATACACCATGTTTTCCAAGTAGAAAAGTGGCTTGCGGTAGTGTTCAAGTAGAACTGCATATTTGTCATTATATTCAGCATACTGTACTGTACTTTGATATTATAAATTTGTCATGATTTGATACGGTCTTTTTGTAATAATTCACTAAAATGACCACTATAGTTAAACAATACATCTTGTTTAGTGTCCATAATATGAAACTTCTCCCATGTTTTGTGAATATCACGATAATCTTTCGGCAAATAAATACGCCCGTGCTTCGTTAGTTTCGTTTTCAATGAGACCGAAATTCCTATATTACAGGAAAGAAAACTACGCCGTGGTTCCGGATTAGAAACATTTGGAAACAATCGGATGTGCCTGAGTCTTGCCCCGGCATGTTGATTATTGTTCGATTGTACAGCTCCAGTGTATTAATGTTTCCTTTTCAAAACAACGTACTTGGCTACTTCTTGCACCAGCTCAATGTGAATTTTTCAAACAATATATTTACATTAAAAACTAAATTTGGTTCAAAAATCAAGTTTGGTACTTGCACCAACGTCCTCAATTGGAATTTGGTCCGTTTCGGATTGAACGGAATGAAAAAGGAGATTAATTGAGGACCGGTTTTCAAAGGAGAGACAAGAAACAAATTTGCAAGAGGTTTATAATGTTATAGATTTGCTTTTTTTTATCGCTAATTATATTATTAGAGGTAATTAAGATGTTACATGTGTTTCAAATACAACTGAAAAGTGTACACTGTATAAAACTTTAACATTCAACAGTTTTTTCCAAAACTTACTTTCTACACCTAACATAATGTTATATTTTTTTTATAATATGGACACAATTTTGATACTAAACTGAAATTTACTTCAATATAAGCTATTTATTTCAGAATATAAGAACTATTGAACCTCATTCTTTTATGCTGTATCACTTTTGCACAGTTTCAATAGAAAACAAGCATTAATAGAAACCAAATCATATTCATATTTATGAGGTTTTATAACACCATTAGTTTATCCAAGTCTTACAGCAATTTTTCAACACCATAACTACAGCATTGTTTTCATCACTCATTTCACTGCTTTTCATCACATCTTCATGGAAAACTTTGGTGCCTTCTAGTACAACAAAGAACTGCATTAATTTTCCAACATCTTAGCTCTGCTTTTTACTCACATGATTTGATTGTTTCTGTACTCTAGTGTGAAGGTTTCCTCCCCTGGTTTGGATACTTCCATAGCCGTTTCTAATCCTGAGAATGTGTACTTCACTGAAGTTTATACACGCTTTCTCTCACTGATTTTACTGCATTTTATAACTAGATCATTTGAAATTTGAAGCGGTACTATTTAAAGTCTCACTTTCAAATTATACACTTTCCAGTCCTCTTGTAATGTTTTTATAACATTCCTTTTCTCATTACATCAAAATACTCACTTTGATACCTTTTCAAAATATTTTGCCAAAAATATGTTTAGCAGTAACTCTTGCGTAGTAGAAAGTTAGTTTTGCGAAAAAAACTCAGACTTTTCCAGTTAATCACAAGGGTTAAAATTAAATTCTGCAAAAATTAGTACCGTCATCATTGAGAGGCCTAAATTATGAATTTAAATAAGTAGAAAAGTCCATTTTGATTTTAGGCACAAAGCAAGTTTTGAAAATATAAACGGTCCTCAATTGTTTCCTGTTACGTCTGGCTGCAGATATCAATTGAGAACTCCAGTATCGTTAAGTATAGCTGAATGAATACAAACAGAAGATATGTTTCCATAAAGCTAACAACAATACAGTAGATGAAATAGGTAACCGAAAAATTATTTCATACAATTGTTTGGTTGAACATCCTGTTTTCACTGTTTTCAGTATCTTGGCATTACGATCAATACTTGAAATTTACGTTGTGGATCATCATCACTTTATAGGCCTAAATACTGTAATGTTGAAATAGAAGTTCAGTTTACGCACATATTTTGAAAGTAGTAAGGTGGGTAAAATTATATTCAAGAGAAATTTCCATGTTAAGTTAGATTAGGCTACGCAAATATTGTCCAATGTTACGATATGAGCTAGCTATAGCAGCTTCGAAATCACTTCGTATTTATACGTGGAACCAACAACACAAAGAACATACATATAACGACAGACACTTAAGAATCAAGTATTACATATCCTAATTTTCTTTTATTCTATCATAGGGAAGCAAGAGATCGGTATTGCACTGCAATTATTACATGGCAACACAACCACATAAACGTGCAATATCTCACTTGTCGATAACTGCTGAAGTTGAATGCACAATATTAGACAATGGATTATACCGTGTTCCTTGATCCTGTAAAGTCAGCATCTATATCTAATGTGAAAAAAATTAGTTTTGACATTTAATGTTTACTTAAAACACTTGTTACACAGTTTTACACATATTTTAAATCTTACATTTCTTGTACGCATTCCTTACATACTGTTTGTACCTTCTGAAGAACAATTAGCTTGCATTGTCCAATTACACATAAATCCTCGGGCGTTTTGGTAGACTCGCTTAAACTACTATTGCTAGAATTTTGGTGGCGAGAGGATAACATTCTGACCCGAGCAATGACAACACTTAATTCAGGTCAATATATTTAATAATTTGTTCGTGATTCGGATGATGAAATATTAAAATTGATGCGAAAAGAAAAGAGCATTTTGAGTATCCGTCATCTAATGAACACATGATTAAATTAAGAGCCCTTTTCAACATACCTGTAACACACTGAACTCTTTAGAAGTCCAATAGCACATTGTTCTAGTGTCACTATGGAGGGGCAGGCAGAATCCCTGATTCTTCTTCAAGTTCGAGGAGGGTAGTTTTATACTGCTGGTACGGTCTCTAATAGGGCGACGGTGTTGCGTTCATTTAAAGAACGGTCGCTAACACACTGTCACTGAATCCCGAGGCGACAATTGAAGTAACCATCTCTCACATAAAGAGTATCATTGCCTTTCAATGTCCGATATTCTGATGCCCTTCACTGCTCTTAATACGAACCGACGCATGGATTGTCGGAGATTGTCATTTGTAGTTAGAATCCCGCACGGCTATTTTTTCTCGGATGTTATTGTCTCTAACCGATGTTAACCGGACATATTGCTGTTCTTTAACCACTGAAAAGTTTGAAGACTGTCTTTGGTAAGACTACGGAATACTACCGAAAACTTTAAATTTTCATACTATTGTTCTTATAAACTGTCTAACTGATCGAACTATTGAATTTTGTTACGACTGCATGAGCAAGGCACGACTGGTAAACTACACACAATTGATCGACCGAAACTAACTGACAAACTAACCGCAACTACTGAACTGATCCTAATTCTTTTGAGACTTCCATTTTTATATATTTGGTGAATCTGGATTTGAAGTGTTAATCTTGTATTGTGGAATAATTTGGCTAGAAAGGGAGTTACTTTACGTTCGTAATGGTCACCATGACGCAAGTGTAGTTTAGCTCTTCAACTAAAGATCACGTGTTTTCTAGAAACTAGTTCTTACCGAAATATGATATTTTACACTTGTTTTCCTTAAAACTGTACGAAAATATCAGGTGGTCTCCTGCGAATATTTTCTCAAAAGAATGTCTCTTTTGAAAGTTACGTGATACCTGAATGTCTTATAGATCGTGTTTCTTTGGTATGGGGTTAAGTTTCGCATTTACAGGATCTCTGGGTCTCTTTTTTCTTGTTAAACCTTGACATTTGTCACATAATTTTTCATATGTTATATAGAAGCTATGATCTAAGGTGGTGAAACGATATCGTTTTGTAGTTTCTCTTGGAAAAGTGTGTCTTTCGGGGGAAATCACGCGTTCTTGCATGAGATACTTTTTGACTTAATTTCTTCTTCTTCTATCCACTATATGACTGCTTCTTCTAGCTTGAACATGATGTAAATTCTTGCTCATTTCTTTACTATGAGGTTGGTTGGGTTCTGATTTGTTTTACTCTCTTACTAATTTATTTTACCTGGCGTTACTCAAATTTGCTCCACACTAAATAATTATTCAGTGAAACTTTTTAAGTCCACAAAAACTTCCACAGCTTGACATAAGCATAATGTCCAGTACTATAAATGATTCCTCGGATTTCGAAGTATTGTATTTTCAAAAGTGTTACATATGCAATAATGATACATGAAAAGAAGCAAAAACTCAGCAAGTTTTCATGTGACCAACCAGGTGGCAGTAGGACTCCACCAAATAGTTCCAGCTGGCAGAACGAGTGGTACCAGCTTGCGACACATTCAATTGCCCCGTATCGCTGGATTGGGTGTGTTGATGAGTCACATTATCCCCCCAGATCTCCTGATCTGATGCCGTGTGACTTTTTCCTTTGAACTAAGGACCGTGTTTATGTCCCACTACAGTCACCAACACTGATAGACGCATTAGTGCTGCTGTGATGACAATTGAGAGTGGAATGCTACAAAAGGTATGGACAGAACTCGGCTGCCATTTTGGACGTGTGACCTACGGGCACACATAGAACATTTGTAGTGAGTGAGGAAACCTTGGAGAATTTCCACTACCTTTCGTGTATCAATCATATTATACTGTATGTGTAATACGTTTGAACATACTGTATTTTGAAATCCGATGAATCATTTGTAGTAACCCTGCACTATGAATTCTGCCGTTAGCATTAAAAAATAATTGATCAATTAAACTTATTTCTGAGCCAGAGTCTATAATTGTAAATTCGTCTTAGTGATTCATATTTATTCTAAAACTAGGAGTTCTATTTGCACACTCTAACAACAAACTGTATTGCGTAAGGAACCCACACAGTCGTTGCCGAAGGAACAAAAATGTTCGGTATTAGATTCGATCTTGAACAAGATCAAGTCATTTGCACACTCTATCAGTCCTTTAACTTCCCCTTTTCTGCCTGTAACTTACGTCCAATTACTGCTACACAGTCTGCGGCTGAGATTGTTTTTGGGACATGCAGTATATCATTTGTGGAAACTTGTTTCGTGGTAAATTCCGGTATTCTCCTCTAATGAAGAAGGATATTTACTATGCGGAAAATAAAATACATATCGTACTGAAGATATCGATACTTACCAGAAACTTCGTGAATAGTCCCTTCTTGTCAGCTATGTGAAGGATGCAATCACGGCTGTACACGGCGTGAAATGACATTGAGGCGTACTGCTTCTTTGTGATGTCATTAATTTCGAACCCAACCTATTAAAAGAATGAGTACTTTTGTATAAAGTTGGAAAGAAATGAGACAAATAAATATGTTTGAATAGATAAGAATTTGACTAAAACAACCATAATTAAGTTTAGAGCACACATTTAACGTGACTTTAAAAACTTCTCAACACTTTTTTTAACTTTGCCCGCTCTTGCCCCTACGTGATCTACCACCACAGTTTAGAAATAATGTTTTGGCTAGAAGTAAGTCAAGTCCTGACTCCAAAGCTGGCACGTACATTGCCCCTACCAACTTTTCAGACACGTCAATTATAACAGGAGAAAAGCCTTGAGCTCGAGTACTGTTCATTAACTGTTCTAATAATTTTCGTCGACATTTCAAGCCACAGCAGTTCGTTGTAAATAGCCATTCGAAAATGAAGGGGGTAGAGCATCGACTTACTGTGTGCGAGGGCGAGATTCGATCCCCGTGCAAGCCAACTTATTTTATTCCTTTTCTTCAAGGGAACATTCCTATATGCTTTTATTTATTATTCATATATTCCCTTGCACTTTTGTAGGTATGTTCAACGTTCTAATGCGCTTCGAAATTATAAATGGTTCATTGACATGTTAGTAAGCGAATCCAGGTTAATGTTCAGGTTAATTTTTCCTCAGGAATGGAAAAACTACACATTACACCCTTCTTTTTAACAAGACCTCCTTAACCATTTTTTCCATCTTCTTTTATTATCTAAATTTGTATAAAACAAGAAAAGTAGCTGGAATTATAACAATCAACACTATTAGATAGAAATAGTACTTATATACAACAAGTTTACTGTATAAATC
This sequence comes from Lepisma saccharinum, assembly GCA_022664845.1. NCBI lineage: Eukaryota > Metazoa > Arthropoda > Insecta > Zygentoma > Lepismatidae > Lepisma > Lepisma saccharinum. The sequence goes on from JAGDQP010010356.1 coordinate 36,775, forward strand.
TTGCAAAACTGTAACTGTGACAGATATACAGGAACAGTTTAGTAAAGTATAGGGCTTTCCTCTGGTCCTCGTTTCATACTGTCTACACACACCCTACACGACCGGAAATCGATATGCTGTAACGCCATTTTACGTCAGACATGGCGTACCGCATGGCAATTGACATGCCTGCGCGTGACTCACGACTTGACGTTCCTCTAGCCACAGCCTAAAAATAAACTATTGCGTTTCCAGGCGCTTCAAGTTAAAAATCATTTAGTCATTAATCCAGATCAGAATTTACTGGAGTCTGCTTCCTGAAAAAATACCGTGAAAAATGGTAGTAACGGAAAGTCACATCTTAGTATGGGTATCGAAGGGGTACAAAAAGAAAGAAACGAAACTCGGCCTATGATATATCCAGTTTCACGGAAGTGCAAATTGAACAAAAAAAATGTAAACAAAATGTTCTAGCAACACCAACAGAGAAGTGTCTACAGGGGACTAGAGGCCTGAAAACCTCCTAAATCTCCATTAGCCCTTTTGTACCCCCAGTTTTATCAATATTATTTTATATATTTGTCATAAACGAAGGTCAGCACTCCGACTTTTCGAAATGTCATATTGTAATCCCCTTCCCCCGGACTTTTTATTATAGTGTCATTGCTGGTCACCAGATCATAAGATGAACTGCAGGAAAACTCTAAATGTTACAACTACATCGTCAGTTTAGAAAGTACTGCTGGTAGAAATTAAGGAACTGGAAACCGCTATATTCTAATTCCGCACGTGAACTATCGTCCCTCTTACATGGCCCGTCATCCGGGGTCTTAAAACAAGCTATCGAACACACAGTGAAAATTCTAGATAAAATTACTAATCATTTGCAGGTGAACACGTAAAATTTCTATTTGTTTATTATAACACTCATCGGTAGCCTCGAGCTGTGAATTTTAGAACGCATCGTTGATTACAACACAGAGAAGAAGAAATTGAGAATCAAACTCGACTCAATTACGTATTATGGAAGATACGCGGATTTCTTTCCCTTGTTGTACACAACTAATGTAGTCGCTGAGCAACAGCGAATGTCGGTCCTGCTTTTATTGATCAATATTTTGTTCTCGTTAGAAAATAAGCCTCTATATGATTTATATCATGAGTACTCAAACATTTACAGTGTAGAAAGATTGTCTGACTATTCTAAGTTAGCGGTTCTTAACCTGTAGTTCGCAGGCCCAACGTCCTCACAGGAGCTTCGCGAACGCTGGAAGGAAGGTTGTAATATTTTGTAGTTAAAGAAGAGGAAAGAAAAAAAAAGAAATGATAAAAGCATTTCTGCATCATTGTGGTCAACAATACTTACAAGAAGACCGTCAATGATATCATACCGAAACCTACCTTGAAATTTCGTTCAATGAAACTACCTCGTGTAGAAAGGTTGTATTAAAAAAAGGCTGCACTTTTCAACTGCAAAATTGAGGTTGCAACATGGCATTCGCAGTGTACAGTTCTCATATTGGTATTGTTTAATCGACGCAGTTCGTTTTAAAACAGTGCTGCAGTGTGCTAGGAGACATTACAACCCACCACTGTCCCATTCCGGGACAAAAGTTAAAGCAATTAAATCATGCTTTGCGTGAATTGGTACCATTGCTGTATACGTAGGGAAGCTCTAGTTGCTAAGGAGATAGCAGAAAAAACTAAAGCAGACATTTAATGAATCAGTTGAAATTATCAAATTTATGAAGAGCAAAGAACTGACTCCAAGACTTCTTGAACATCTTCGCGAAGATATGGACAGCAAACACCACCAACATTTTGCTTCACTGCAAAGTTTGTTGACTATCATGAAGCATTTTATCTCGTCTTTAGGAATTGTGGAAGTAGACAGAACTTTCCTTCATGGAAAAGCTATTTTACCAACGGTGATCTTTCGACGGATTATCCTGGTTAGTAAAATTCTCAAATCTGCCCGATATCTTCACGGACTTAAGAATACGAGTGATCTTCAAAGAGCATAGGTTACTGTTTTTATAGTTAAAGAAACGATCAATGCAATCGTCTATTGAACCGAAACTAAAAATCATTCCCAAACCTCACGAATTTCATTGGTTCCACTGACTAGGATTTGTCTGCGGAGGACTCTTACTGATGAAAAAAAAAAGATTAAAGATCCATTTTCAGTTAATGTGTATGAACTAGAGGGGCTCTCAGCAATAGAGAATGGCTCATAGAAATATCTACGAATGGTCCACTGAACCTGTCGTTCAAGGAATATGTCACTTCCAAATTATCTCATCTACAAGACAATCCGCAACTATCGAAGATGGTATCAAGGTACTGATGCCTTTCGTAACGAGATACTTGTGGAAAATCATTCTCTCCTATCGTGTATCTTGAACGTACGTATATAAACCATTTGTGAAACGTAGAGTCAGAACTCAGAATTTAAGGTTCAAATATCAAACTCGAAATAACAAGCCTTGTACTGAAATGTAGTACCAACCTGCTCATTAATAATACTCCATTTTCCATTCAACTTGCCAATAAGATGAAACTTGATACAAATTATATTTTTCTGAATTTCTAGCTTTCATTTACACCCAACATTTTGTATAGTTATCATATATCGTACTTGTATTTTCAGTATATCTTACAATGATGAAACAAACTATAATTTTAAATGTGCATGGAAGTATTTCAATAAAAAGGTTGCAACAGTAAATACTCTAACATTCGAGAAAAACGTAATAAAAATTTGATGTTTAGGGTTTTAAATCTAGAGTTAGGTTTTGGTGGTTCATGGATACAAAAAATATTTAAAGGCGGTCCGTGGTGAAGGTTAAGAGCCGCTGATGTAACAGTTAATTTTATCGCATTAATAGTTAATAGTATATTGTTGCAAGAAAATATAAAAAATGACAATCATGAAAGTTTCAACCGAAATATTTACCCGGAACAAGGGCAATAAAACTTATTTGAAACAATTTATAAACTGTTAACGTAAAAATCCTTTTAAAATTAAATTTGAAAACAAATGTAGTTCACGAATTATGTTACACTAGCAACAGATTACCGCCTTTGCAATCAGTAAAACACACACATCAATATTTAAATTTCCTATGCCAAGACGTAGTGAATTGGCTATACTGGTCCTCGCCATTGTTTCTTGAAATGAAGTGGATGGTCGAATAAGGTTCTATGTTATATCTTTCCAGTTCCGAGTAAAGTAAATGTTCGGTTATCCCGTAGATAAACTAGTATATTACCATTTTATAAACCAGGATGTTGTTCCACAGGATAATAATTGAACTTACCACCCAAATGTAATTAGAAACGCTGAGGAGGCAGAGAAATATCTACTCAGTGTCAAACTCTAGAGCACAAGAATTATGTTCTGTGAATCAAATATGTACAGAGGACTCCACACAAATTGCCAAAGTATATTTGGCTCTAATTCGAATCTAATTTTGTCCAGTTGAATTTCTTCTTTTGACTAAAAAATAGGAATCGTCATAACATTTAAAGACTAACGGTCCCATTTACTATCTGTAATTGTCATAGTTTTTTTACTTCTTTCCCTGCACTCTGCGTCTATGAAGAACGCTGGTTAAATGTATCAAATCAGTGAGTGCAACATTGCATGCACGAAAGAATGACTATTTTTCAAAATTTAGTTAGTACTGGGTAAAACCCGTGTTATCGCACTTACGAGGTTCAATCTTAATCTTTTCGGATCATTCGCTTTGTCACCGGCGAAATTTATAAGCATCGAATGGTTTGAAGTTTTTACTGTTTTGGACTATTTGTTTTGACGTGAACTAATCTTAATGTTATTTTATGGCGGTATTCAAATATATAATATGTGACAAAAAAAATTGTAAGTTTGGATTTATGTGTTTCATTACTCTGAATTGGTGTAACAAGCCATGAATGTTAGCTATTTAAATGTTACAATTGTGTAGTACCGTGCATGAATCCCATAACCCTCACAACTGAAAAAACGAGACAAGGCCAGGAATGTAATCCTAAAGGCCGGTGGCTATGTGTACGGTATATAGCGCTTATGATGTAGGGATGGCAATCCGCTCGGCTCGAGCGGCGAGTCTAGCGCTCGAGTCGAGTCGTCGCTCGAACTCGACTCACTGTAACCGAGTCGCAGGGTGAGTACCTCTGAGCAGCGACTCGGCTCGACTCGAGCACATAGTGAGTGCCGACTCGGCTCGAGCACATAGTGAGCGCCGACTCGGCTCGACTCGAACACATAGTGAGTGCCGACTCGGCTCGACTCGAGCACATAGTGAGCGCCGACTCGGCTCG
>JAGDQP010010356.1:41086-56030 GCA_022664845.1 Lepisma saccharinum
GAGCACATAGTGAGCGCCGACTCGGCTCGACTCGAGCACATAGTGAGTTCCCACTCGACTCGACTCGAGCAGTTCTCAGTACCGACTCGAGCACCTACTGAGCGCCGACTCGACTCGAGCACATAGTGAACGCCGACTCGACTCGAGCAGTTGTGACCACTGACTAGACTCGACTCGAGTAGGTACTGAGCACCGACTCGACTCGACTCTGACCGAGTCGCGACTCGAGTCGAGCGAGTCGTTGACATCCCTGCTTATGTACACGTCAAAAGGAAATGATTTTCGTAAACAGCACTTCTGCGTATGCCCAACGATAACCGGGGGCTGTCCCCCTCCCCGCGGCTAACGCCGCTCAGCTCCCTTCAGACGCGCCCACCTTACACACCGAGCGAATCACTCTTTTTTTTTTAATTTCCTAATGCGTATATACATAAAAAAGTTAATTTTCTTTTTAAAAAACGTAAAAGTAACCCGACGCATTAACCATTGGACTAAGCTAGGAGCTGGCTGAAGAAGCGCTTGTCTGTGTTACTTTATAGTTCACGCTCTGCGCCTGTGCGACAGCGTATGTTGACATGCATGTAAGCGCTATATACCGTGCACGTCGGATGTGTGCGTACACTTCCAATCCTAAATACGTCGTACGTCATCCCTCAAATCGAGGTATTTGTGTAATCAATAACGTCCGAGAAACAGATTACAACAAAACAGACCACACACTGCTATTCTTATGGACGTCCATGAAAAACACACACTAGATTTTGTCGTCCGGACAGCTTTAGTGAGGGTTACGGCATTCATACACGGTGCCACACAATTGACATTTCCTCTATTAGAACGTTATTATAAACTGGTAGAAAAAACTGAGAGGCGTCATACTTTTGATTTATTTCTTGCTAGACTTGGAGGAACAAACATGCCCAATCAACATTGTCTTTCCGGTAGACATTGGACCTGAGACTCCTCAAATTTCACCTACGATTGACGTTCATGGAGCAGTGGTTAACCTACGCTAGTTCCACCTCCACTGATAAAAATAATGATACTGGTCGTTATTCATTATAATAGACACGGTATAATACAATACGAGTGTTCTATCGAGTGTTTTACCCTTCGTTTGATGTCGTCTTCTTGTTCATCTTGGTATCTAAGAGCGAGGTCTATCATGTTGGTAGAAAGATCTACTCCTACCACACACGCTTGGAAAGTCTTTGCCATGTAGAAGGCACCTCCACCGATACCACAGCCCACGTCGAGAACTCGTTCATTCGGTTTCAGATTCAACTCCTGTACAAGCGTCTGCGAAAGAAGATAATAAAGTATTATTTCAAACGTCTGGAAAAGATCGAGTATTTTCATTGTAAATTTTATTCTGTGTAAATTTATATGGATGGAAAATATAAACGTTAAAAAAATCTAATTTAACGTTTTTCAGTCACTACCTCGAGAAAGCACATACATTTGGAACAACTATACTGTTTGTTTTTTTGTTTTTTCTTTAAAATTAAAGACAAATTACGATATTTTGCAGTAATATCAAGCAAATAGTACCATATCCACATTGTTTTTCAGTGATATATTTACTTGGTACTTCATATCGGCTCTGAGATCATAGATATACTATATACGCAAAATAGGTCTAGACTCATCTGCTACATACACATTTATGACACGAATCCTAGGGTTAAAAACAACTTAAGAAAAATGTTTGTAAAGTTTGTTAAAAGTGTAATTGCTTTGGAGAAAGTCGATGTTGAAGATTCTTATTTTACGGGTAGGTAAAAACTGTGAAGGAACTAAAGCGCCTAGAGAGTTGTAGATTGCAGGTGTTGAACCTCGCGAGGTCCAACCTCAATCTCATTTAATGTCGACCTCAAAACGTCAAGTTGAGGTTTAAGTTCGATCGCGAGGTTGAGGTGGAGTGAGGTCAAAATTGAAGTTCGATCGCGAGGTCGAAGTTGAGTGAAGTACAGACTGTACATTTGGACCCGACCTCGCGATCGGACTTGAACCTCTACCTCGCGATCGAACTTAAACCTCGACCTCTCTCAATCTCAACCTCGCGATCGAATTTTAACCTCGAATTCACGTTTTGAGACCTCTGGAGTGAGGTCGAAGTGGAAGTTCGATCGCTAGGTCGAGGTTGAGCGACGTCGGGTCCAAATGTACACCTATGGTAGATGGTCCTACGTTGTTCATGCTGTCTAGATAGTAGAAACTAGATTAAAACAAATACAAAGCTAAAAACTTATGTGGACGTCGATTCAGGAACACCGTAATTCCAGTCTTACATTTGCAGTATGTAAATATAATTTGAATGTTGGTAGGATTTAAGGATGTGCCATCATCAATACAGAATAATCTGGATTCTTGCAGTTTTTATATAGGGAGCAATGTTCGATTTGTGTACTTTCCAGAGAGGGGGAGGAATATCTCTGAGACGTAGAATGCCATATTTTACGTCATTCATATCCAGGTGGGGGTATATTTCTAAAAAACAGAGAGGAGGAAATCCCCAATCATCCCAGACTACAAATCGAACACTGGTAGATAGTAAAAGTATTCATCCTTTTTCGAAAAAGAAAATGAAAATTCAAGACCACAATAATTGAATTGAAAAGGATAAAAATTTTGACGAAATTATAACTGATCAAACGATCTTTCGCTTTGTCACGACGAAGGTTAAGCAAACTGGGAATTTGTACATATAATTTCATTGAACTATTAGGCAAAGAGGTCATGTGGCTCACTCTTGTGGTCAAACTTATTAAAAATACACTTTACATTGCATTAACATGGACCTAACCTAACCTTCAGTCACTAATCAAAGGGAAATAGAAATATTTTTTTCCAGTGTATAAGGATATAGGGGTCAGCGATCAAGTACCTTCCCCCCCCCCTTTGGGTAAAAATGTGAAGGAAACAGTTATTAACCAAACAAATAAATCAATATTAAGAAAATTAAGAAAGAAACTAATCATTGGACATGAGTAGTGTCCACTACTATATTTATTATACTTTTGGCTTGAAGAAAGTTTTCTTAGCAAGTCAGTATTAGGTCTACAAATGAAGTATTCATAGAAATAATATTATGTATAAAATTGAACTCTCATTAATATATCCTTCATCATCATCTGGTCTTGTTGAACTATGAAACGATTGCACAGAATATAAAATACTAATATTTTTAGCCATTACCGAGAAGTTACTTCGCGATTCAATACATCTTATCAATCTACTTGACAAATACACAAGTAGCTTCATGTCTAAAATTACTTCCTATCTTTGAGAAAGGCATAGAGTTAGGAATATAACTAGAGGGAACCTTAAGCTGTTTTGTCGGAGAGGGGAATGAAGCCAAGAGACGGAAGGGACGAGACATTTCGGCCATATTGACTGGCCCCATATTTAGAGACCATCTTTTCCGAGTATTGCCTCTCTGAGATGCACTCATCCTTCTATCGAAAAAGGCAATCCTCACAGTATTTGGTATAGAGGGACTCTAATGGGGCCACACACAAGATGACTGCCGATGAACCATCGAACTCTACGTAAACTATACTGGAGTAACTACTTAGTGTTGAAAGATAGACGCCAGAGCAAATATTTAAATTCGTTTGTCCACTTCCAGTCTAATCCAATGTGGACCAAATTTTCAGTTCTAACTCAGTTTCATACGCTTGATATCGCTGTGTGGACCGTTTTTTGATTGAAGTCTTAATTCCTGAGTTATTCATGTAAGAGTATACAGCACTCTGCATACAATAGAAAATATTGCAAATAATATTTACGTTGTTTTTTTTTTTTTTTTTGAAGAAATTAAAAAAAAATACAAAAAAACAAAACAGAGCCACAAAGCGATATCAAGCGTAAAAAACTGAGTTAGAATCGAAAATTTGGTCCATATTGGATTAGACTGGAAGTGGACAAACGAGATTAAGTTTCCTCTCCGCTCCCTAGCTTCACATATTCATGAAATTTTCAATGGCTGCAGTCCAGTATCGTATTAATGGAGGTCGATGCGATGAACCGTAATTTGGCTTCATGTGACGTCATGTATGTTCTCTCTATTTTCTTCCTAACTATGGAGAAAGGCTTATGAGTTTGCAGCATTTCTTTGTCTTTGTTACGGCGGGTCGTTGCCAACCCTTAGCACTGCTCTTTATTATCGTAGCACTCCTAGCAATTCTGCTTTTAAAAGTTCCCCAACTCCTATAGCTTCATGTTCCCATATTTCGGCTGTTGCCTCTCTCCTTTTTCAAAGCCGCAGAGATGAATAGATGATAAAGTCAGGAATTTTCAGTCTTCTCTTTTTCTCCATGTCTTTTCGTTTACTAAGTTAAAGACGAAATGTTTGAGTTAAGTTCTTTAATAGACGTTGTTCTTGTATTGCATTGCCTTCCCTACTGTATTTCATAAAACTTAACAAAGAATGTCCAATTCCTGATATTCAATTTATGATTTGATGATTTATTGATAAGGTATTGGTAAAATCTTGCTGTCTTTAGGATTTTTTTTCCTCGTATATATTTGAATGTTTAATTAGACTGTTAGCGGTTTTTTTTTTTTCAGGAAGAATCAGCAACATGCAGTTGGAAAAAGCTGGAGAATTCTGGGCTGAAGTCTTAAGGGAACTAGGGTCATGCATAAGTGTGTCTGTTCTTAATAGGTGGTTCTGTCGTTAGATTTCCTTATGTATTTTCCGAAAAAAAAAAAAAACTAAATATGAGGTAGGTAGATGTAGCTGTAGGTTGATAGAGCAATGACTGACTGAATAGATATTGGTCTGAGGATTTTCATTTTCTCAAAGGCATTGAATAGGAGTTGTCTTTGTTCTTGATAATTATTACAGTCTGTTTGTATTTCGGATGGCTGTTTGCATTTCGTTCCGCATTCACAGGCTTCGTTATTTTTAATGTTAATGCGTGTGAGGTGATCATTCAATTTTGTGCGATTGGATCTTATTCTGATGACTGTTTTTATGGCTTTACGCGGAACGTTCATTGTTTTAAACCATGGGGTGTTATCATTGGGATTGTAATATAGTCTAAAGGTGTGTGTACTAAACTGAATTTCCTCGTGGAGGTGATTTTTCCAAATTTCTTTGATTTTCTTTCTACATCTCGGCAAGAGATATAAGTAGTATATGGACTTGGTAATAGACGGAAGATTATGACTTTGACGTGCGAGGCTACTGGCTATGTCATTATGGACGCCTCGATGGGAAGGTATGTAACTGAACTGGATGTCCTTGCCCATTTTAACATTTAGATAATATAATTCTAAAATGTCATAAATCAACAGATGGGATTGATTTTTTTTATATGGCCTTATTAAGGATTGTAAAACCGACTGAGAATCCGTCAGTACTAATATTTTGTCTTTCTGTAAGAGTAATGCATTCCATAAACACTTCCAAATTGCATAAGCCTCACTGTAGAAGGAACTAAGAAAGGGATGTAGCTTATATTGTAAAGCATATTTCTTTTTTTCACCCCAATCTGCACTTGACACGGATTCTGTTGTTTTGCTACCATCTACGTACAGAAAGTAAAAACCGTTCCATCTGTCACGATATTCATTAGTGATTAAACTTGGGATATTGGGCTTTAATTTAATTTGTTAGGGGACATTTTATTTTAGAAAGAGGATTCTTCCGAAATTGCTGTGCCAAGTTATATTCCTCGCTAAATGTCTCGGTTATTTTTTCCCAGATGGAATTTTGAAATCTATGTCTTTTCGTTCCTGAGTGAGGTAAGATTTTAGAACCTTATTAAACGGATGGAACTGTAAGTGTCTACTTTTGAACAAGAATTTGGTAGTTTGTTGAAGTCTTCTTGTCTTGTAATCAGAAAGATGTGACTCAGCACATAATGCTGCGTTGGGATGACTATTCATTGCTCCTAGAGCTTTCCTCAATGCTTTCCTACATAATATCTCAATTTTGGTAACATTTGACTCTGAAATTTTCGGTACCATTGTAATACCATGTTCTATAGAAGGAAATAAGTAGTTTTTAATAAACGTTATCATAATGGATTGATGGCCTCCATATCGAGTGGTGGCAATCGCCTTTACTATGTTTACGATCCTGTTACCTTTAATTAATATTTGACTGATATGAGAGTTCCAATTTATTTTTGTATTCTAGGTTAGACCCAAATATTTCGCTGTATTGTCTATGGGAATATTAGTTTTCCTTACTTTTTTATATATTTTACTAGTCTCAAAGGTCATTATTTGCGATTTACTTTCTGATATGGTTAGGTTTCGCTCTTTAAACCATGTAGTTAACTGAATAATTAAATCCTCTAGCCTTGTAAAATTTTCTCGCTGCTTATTGTCCGGGATCATAATTATGAGATCGTCCGCAAATAAGATGAATTCAAAAGGAGGTTTGATTATGTTTTTTTATGTCCCAGAGATATAAATTGAACATTATTGCAGATAGTGGACTCCCCTGTGAAGAGCCTGTAGTTGCAGCATTTCTATCATTTTATGGAGTTTCTTTCATCGGACTCTACGTAAGGATACTGGAGTGACTGTTTAGTGTCGAAAAATAGAAGCCAGAGCAAATATTCAAACTCGTTTGTCCACTTGCAGTCTAATCCAATGTGGACCAAATTTTCAGTTCTAACTCAGTTTTATAAGCTTCTTATCTCTGTGGCCGGTTTTTTAAAATTTAAATATTAATTCGTGAGTTATTCATAAAATAATATCCCATATACTCTGCATATAATAAAAATACTGCAAATAAGATTTACTTCTTTACAAGAATTAATGCATTAATTAAAAAACGGGCCGCACAGCGTCATCAAGCGTACAAAACTGAGTTAGAACCGAAAATTGCGTCCATATTAGTTTAGACTAGAAGTGTCCTCTCCACTCCCTGCCTTCATATATCCATGAAATTTTCAATGGCAGCAGTCAGTACAGTATCGCTTTTAGATAGAGGCCGTTGCTTCCTCCTGACTTTTCCTTCATTATGTAGCATGTTGCATTCCATGGAATAATTAACCGTAGTGTGTGCATGGTCTTCAAATTGTGGATATAAAAATAATAAATACTTACAATTAGGCTACCCAACCACTCTGAAAAGTGATATTCTATTTTAGTCTCTTAAATTGGTTTTCACCGTACTTGTGGAAGTTAGAAGAGGAATGTGACAACTTTGGCAGATGAAGTTTACATTCCCCTTTTATTTGTAACCTCGACTGATCAGCACATCAACAGTATACAATTTTGTGAGAGCAACGGATTTTTTAAAATAAACTTTTGCAGTACAGATACACGTTTTATATTCACTTGCAATGTTTTGGTCCCATTGCAATTGTTCCTAACAAAGTTTAAACATTTTATTTTTATTCGATGATCTATTTCTGGACTAGTTTGTGATGTGCTTGAAACTTAGTTTGTGACAGCTTGTTTTTTAATTATTAAACAGCGTTTTGTCAAGATACTCCTTATTTCATTTTGATTTCAAATATATATCCCTTTCTTAAATATCTTGAAATGTCCTTTTTGTATTGACCTGTTAAAACGATCTGCTATTTTGGGGTCAATTGATTGAAAATTCTTTTCGTGGTGTCTATTCTAATTTTGTTACTTGAAATTCCCTGAGTTTTCCAGGTTTTCCATGATTATTTTTTCCAATTCTCTGAGTTCTTAGTAATTGTGTAACATATGACGCAATGACATTTTGTTTGAATCCCACCACCACCCAGTCCAAGCATCTTGTACATTATTGGTATTTCAAAAGTGTAAAGAAAAATAATTTATTTACAATAGAGAATTTTAACACATTGAAAAAAATCCGGTGTAATCGAAAAAATCAGCAGTGGTAATCAAACCCACAAACTCCGCCTTGCCGACCAACTGTGGACAGGTGTACCTCATAAATTTACCTGAGTTCCCCTCATAAATTACAGATTTCTCTGAGACATTTCCGTGATTATTCCCTGAGGTTTTTTTTTTTCAAATTTATAAAATTCCCTGAGTATTCCAGGTTTTTCAGGATGGTAGACACCCTGTCTTTTTAATAAGCGCTCAGTGGACTGAAGAAAGAAATACGCTCTCTACTAATTAAAAGTCACTCATTAAGTAGAATCTGAAACACGTAATTGGGGAGTATCTTTGAAAAAAAATTGTTTAATTATGAAACAATCAATCACGAACTCAAAGTTTCAAGCACGCATTTATAATACCAGATAGGTCATCGCATAAAGTCGAATGTCAAAAGTTTGTTAGCAGTTGTTGTGATAAAACCAAAACATTGGAAGTGAATATAAAATACAATATCCAAATATATATTTGTATTGTAAAAGTTTTGTAAAAATCTGCTGATCTCAGAAAATTTTATACTGCTGACACGGTGATCAGTATGGCGGTTAAGAGGGATGTAAATTTTTGTTGTTTTGAAAGGGACGGTAAAAGATTAAAGGGTGAATTCCTTAAACCAAATAAAGAGAAATTTCGTATAAACATGAGTCGAAATCATCTTCGTTCTTTAAAGTAGGATCAACTTTGGACAAAGTTTTGCTTTTATAAAAAAAATAAGTAAAAACTAAAAACGTGCAACAGTTTCGCCAAGTAACTATTTGGCTTTATCACAGTTGGTTGGCGAAACTGTTACAAGTTTTTAGTTTTTAATTAAAACCTATTGCTATGCTCAGCAATTATATTATTTTATCTGAAGTTTATTTGTATCCATACACTAAATATTAAGGGTGAAAACATGATGTTATTGAATTTTCAGTATTCCCAGTCCGGTATAAAATATTATTATTTTCAAATGGCAGTACGTCTGTATACTGGGCATTTGGTATGCGGATGTTACTAAGACCCAAAGAGCAGATTGTCTAAACAGGTCAGTAGAAAAGAACATTTCAAGACATTTAAAAATGAAGGGAGTGATTCATATAGGGGAAAGGAATCTAAAGTGAACATATGAGGCAAAGCGAATAATGTAATTTTTAACAGCAGCAATAATGCAATTACAACCTTTTAATAAGAGATAGCAACGAAGCTTCTTTGTGGCTTATGACGTCATCAAGATGAAGCGTATGTGTGTTGTTGTGTGGGAAAGTCAAGATAAGAAAATAAAATACGCGTTTCTGGAAAATTATTTAGGCCTATATATTAAAATCAGAGCAAATGAGAAGTATCTTGTACAAAAACAAAATTGTTAAGTTTCAATTGTGTTTTGATATGAGAACTGATTGACCTATCAGCACATATTTGTTTAGTTACAATAAGAGAACGAGGCATACGTGTGGTTATATTCATATTAAACATTTTTAACACCTATTGTGATTTTCAGGGAGGGGGCTGGGACAGCGCCCGTATACACACTGCCTTCTTTTTTTTAAGCTTTGACTGACATGATCCCCTTATTTTGTGCGGTATTAGTATAATTTTCTGTAGCTAGGGGTGGGCAAGCCCCCGTAATGGAAGCCCTTGTTTCTATATACAATAATTCATTTTACTTTAAAAATATTTATAGTATTTTTGTCGATGGTGTTGTCAGACTCTATATAATGCATCTTTAATATACAGAAGTTGTCATTAACCATATGCACTCATCTGCACTGTAAAAAAAACCGCACTTTCTAACACTTTTAGGGCACTATTGAAAACCGGAAAATGTTTCAAAACTGTACTAATTGTGTAATAAAGTGCTGTGGAAATGTTCGAATGTGTTCCGTAAGAAATGTTAAATAATTTAGATCACAATTACAACACTTCTAAAGCACATTTTTTCTTGGTACACATTTGGAGCAGTAACTGAACAGAATTCCAGACATACTTTATCTCACCTTTTATACATTTTTCTTACACTTTTAAACACTTTTTTCCTTTTACTGCTTTTTGTCATTATCCATCTATTATATGCCAATAATAGCTCACATTAAATTATTTTCATTTGTATTTGTTGTTCCTCAGGGGCTAAATGATTTTTAGTTGTGTGACTTTTTATGCATATAAAGCACTTTCCTATAGGCACAGCCTTGAAGAGGATTTTAATGTGATTTTTCCTTATTAGGTAGGTTAAACGGAGTGTTCCGAAGCCCACTTGAATGTATACTGTAGGTCCCATGCTTAGAAAGTCACAACTTTACTTAGGTCATTAATCAAAATTCTGCTTCAAAGTCAGATACTACTTATCAGTTTAATAATTTAGCTCTACTCAAAATGTATAGGTAAACAAATGATACTATACATTCTTTCAGTTTTTGAAAACCGTTAATTGCAGCCTAAGCTTGTCTCGTCTTGAGGGATGACGTCACTGTATTACTTTTAAGAAAATATTGACAATGAATGAAGTGGACAAGACATGTATGTTAGGGTACATTCCAACGTTCACCTTTTGAGACTGAAGAAAAGCATTGGAAAACCTCAGTCAAAATTGCCGGCAGCATAACAAACTGGGATCACGATTTTCATTCTGAAATAAGCGAAATTAACCACGGTGCCTTATTTTTCTAGTAACCCCCATTTTATTAATACCTGCTGAAACTTAAAAAAAAAAACCGCAATGCTCACTTTTTATGCAAAATTTAATTTATATTCAAGTTTATGTGAAATACTCAAATTCTTGTTATCATTTATATCGATATGTCTAAATAAAAAAATCCCTTCGGCAGACCTACAGGCTGTGGTAGATCTCGAACTTCTTTTTTTATTTTCAAAAATTCAAATCTCGCCTTATATGAGCGCTATCGAGAAACTAGTTATTGATTTATAGATTAATCATCAAGAACATTTCAACGATACCCCACAAGACATGGTTTTAAAAAATTAGAATTTCCACCCCCACCACCACTGAATCGTTGGTGTCACCGTAAACTTCAAAGGGAATACTATAAATTATGCAGACAAAGCTTCCCTCTAAACTTCATAGGGGCTGTGATATATAGTCTTTTCTTCCAAATTTCAACCCCCTCCCCCGACCACCCCTTTTGCCGATTTTGCTCATTAACGAACTTAGTCGAGCTATTAAACCTAGAAAAAACATATTAACATTTGGTTCAAATATCTTCAAAACTATGGCCGCTAACGTGTTAATATATATATATCGTACCAACCTCAATAGGTAGATTTTTCTTCGAAATCTACCTAAAATAACAACAAATTCTTTTGTTTTTACTAGCAAACCTGTTTAGATAAAATCCCGTCCAGGTGGCGTGGTTACGTTATCTTTTTACGTCATTACCACAAGTGACCTGTGCGACCCTCAACGCAGCAGGAGAAAAAGGAAACGAGAAACACATAAAATCTATGTATGTTATGTATAATGTAAATAAGGTAGGTTAACGAAACCTTGTACTATTTAAGTTTTATATATTTATTTTAATATTACTCTATATTATAATAAGACATAATTCTAAATTTTATGTAACAGAGGATCGTGTGAGTGAAATTGTAGTTAAAATTATTTGCTTACTTGAAAACATGGCGGCTATTTGGAAGAATGTTTTGCAAATAATATAGTTTCCGATGGTAGCGTAGGCCCTATATTCATCCACTCTACTCGTGCAATGTACGTATATCGAGGGATAACCATTGACACCTGGAATCTACAACTTTTGTCATCTAAAGTTGTTAAATTATATAATACATAGAATAAAACTGCCGGACTTTCCAGTTGAAACTTCGTTACAAATAAACCAGGAGGTAAATTGACCATTTACTTACTACCAAGTTTAAACTGGAAAGTTCTCCAATTTTTTCTATTCAATAATATTGCACAACAACAATTTTAGGTGACAGAAATTGTATATGTGAGGTATCAATGCAAGTTGTGAGTAAATAAAAGTTGACACTAATGCTCTATAAGTGTAAGGGAACGCTTACATAAGTGGGTTAGAAAAGGTAAGCGAACGCGTGCACTTAATGTTTGTAATTAACTATTAAAATAAAGGCAATGAAGTCCCAATAATAAAAGGCAGGAAAACACTAAATCCCAAATTTAAAATGTTTTCCCCAATTCGAGCACTAATTGGCACAGGGATTCCGCCAGGATTTTCAGTTTGTGTTTGTGTGTGTGTAAAGTCAAAATTGGGAGGTTGTAAGTGGAGTTTTGCACGGTTTCAATCAATTTTTGACCACACAATTTTTAAAGTGCGGGGTGGTGTTCTTGAGAATTTGGGAGGGAGACACCCCCCCCACAGGGGGAGGGTCAGGAGGAATCACTGAATTAACACTTATATTGGCCACTTCCGGTTAAAAGTTCATGGGTGCTTGCATATTACTACCTATATATTTTTTAATTCATTTATGGCCTTTAGGCATCCTTGGCTCAGGCCGGGATATGGGAGGGGAAGGTATCGGCCAGAGCCTCACTTAAGGTTGTATACCGGTATTCGCCTGGTGAAACAGAGGGCATCCCTGGAAAACCACAGTCAGGATCGTCGGTCTTATAGTTCGAGCCCACGTGGCCACCCATTGCCGATCCGAAGTCCACGACGTTACCGTCAGATTGTGAAAACATGTATGTATTGATATTAAATTCCTCTTTTTCATTTCCATTCTTTCAACTTTAGAATATTTTAGAAAATGGAATGTGTTCCTGCTATATAAGGCCGGACGCAGACTAGCGACTTTGGCGAAGCAACAAATGTAACAAATAAATTGAGTTTTTGACAATTAAAGCCGAGAGCACGGACACGTTTCTTGCTCGTACATAACGTAATGGCAGTGATAGGAATAATGGCAGGAAACAATCTTTGAAATGAAATACAAATATAGCAATATCGAAATTATATAAAGCGAACGAAGTTATCCTTAATGCAGTAGAAATTGTAGAAATTGCTGTACAGCATATTATATATACAGATGCTTATCAGAATAATGGAAACACCTGTAGTTGGCAACACGTCTGATGTATGGGTTGGCAGTGGTGTCGTGGCGACCGCAGCGCCGGACTGCTGGTGGTGGTGTGTTAGGTCGGTCTCCATACTACGTCAGGCGTCGTGGAACAGGAGTGTGCAGTGGCTGCAGCAGACGGAGGTAGTGTAAAATGGGAGACCTCTCAGAGTTTCAAAGAGGGCAAATTGTTGGTGCGCGGTTATGTGGAGTGAGTGTGACGGCAGTGGCTAGTGTGTTAGGTGTGTCGCCAGGGACAGTGTCGAAGGTGATGACGGCCTACACAACACACGGGAAAACCACATCGGGGAAGCGGAACAGTGGGCGGAAGAAAAGCATCAGTGACAGGGCACGCTGTGCATTAAAGCGCATTGTCACGCGGAACCGTCGTGCCACTGCGGCGCAAGTGACGGAGGAACTCAATCAGCACCTCCCCCAACCTGTTTCGACAATCACAGTCCGCCGCGAATTACATGACATGAACTTACGGGGTCGTGTTGCACGGGTCAAACCTCTCATCAGGGACCAGAACGCTTTAGCACGCCGCAAATGGTGCCGCGACCATGCAACTTGGACCGTTGACGACTGGAAACGTGTGGTATGGTTGGATGAGTCACCATTCACCCTATTCCAAACCACGGGCCGTGTTTATGTGTGGAGAACGCCCAAAGAAGCGTATGATCTGCAGTGTCTCCGCCCAACTGTGAAACATGGCGGCGGCACGGTGATGCTGTGGGCCGCAATATCATGGTTTTCATTGGGTCCTGTGGTCACACTTCGCGGACGCATCACTGCCAACGATTATGTCGCCATTTTAGGAGACCACTTGCATCCTATGGTCAGAATGTTGTTCCCGGACAATGACGCCATATTCCAGGATGATAATGCACCCATTCACACAGCTGGAGTTGTTGCAGCGTGGTTTGAGGAACATCGGGATGAAGTTCAACACCTCCCCTGGCCCGCCCAATCCCCAGATCTCAACATAATTGAACATCTGTGGTCCATCTTGGAAACACGACTCCGGCGACGATTTCCACCTCCATCCTCTCTCACAGAACTGGCCGATGCCCTGCACGAGGAATGGTGTAATATTCCACTTGCTACCATTCACGACCTCTATGCCTCCATCCCACGTCGCATCCAGGCTGTTCTGAAGGCGAAAGGTGGCCCGACACCATATTAATCTGGAAGTTGCACTTTCGTTCAGGTGTTTCCATTATTCTGATAAGCATCTGTATCTACCTGGAAACGGTGAAACATAACTAAAAACAAACCAATACCCATTCCCATGGATTCTGCTAGACCACCCAAGTGGGAGGGAGAGTCCCGACCGAGCCCACACACTCAACTTTTAGGTTAATCGATAGAAATCATGCGAAATTCTACTTACACAGCCCCAAACTGAAAATCCTGGTTGAATCGCCCCCAAACCACCACCACCACCCACCCACTTTTCTCGTTTCCTCGTTTTAAACTTTACTCCTCAGCTGGTAAAAACTGATATGGTAATATTTTATTATTATTTTCAAAAATGCCACAACGAGCAGCGGTAGCTCTGTTGGTAGAGCTTTGGAAACGGTTTTCTAGGGGGTTTCTTAGTCACAACAGACAAATGCCGCGAATGTGCTGCTGACTACCTCCCAGCATCCTCTCCTCCTTTTCCCGGCCCGAGGATGAGATGCCTAAAAGTTATAAGAAAATTCAAAATAGAAACCATTATGCAACATATCAGTATTCCACAAACTGTCGAGCATCTCAGTTCTAGGGGTCCCGGTGGATTAGTGGTAGAGCGCTCACTTCTGGTGCAAGGGATCGTCGGTGAACAAACATCGTGTGCGTGAGTTTTCTCGGGGTTGTCCCGTTTCCTCCCACTTTCTTCATTCCACCAATTCACCCATCATCATCCATTCGGCCTGAGCCAAAAGTTGCCATAAATGAAATTCACATTTGAGATAGAGCTTGAGCGAAGTTTCATTTTGCAATGTTTTTTTAAAAAATATGTGATGGTCCTTTAACATCGGTTGATTTTAGTTTTTGTTATACCGAGGGCCCTGTATACTCCCCGTTTGTTTTATTG
>JAGDQP010010357.1:530-35030 GCA_022664845.1 Lepisma saccharinum
CTCGGCTGGTCCTCCTTTCAGGCAGCGTAGATGTTTAGCTGCGAGGGCTGATTGCAGCCAGCAAAAGCCAGCTGGACGATGGGGTCGCCAATTCCCTACGCCGTATACGAGCAGCGATGGTCTGCTGCTCGGGCTATGTGATGATGCATCACGTTGCGGCCCGTAGGCCTGCGATGAGGTCGCCATTCCCTTTTAATTTCTAGAAACTAACCTATTTTTTAAAAGAAGTTTTCGTGGTGGACATAAAGTACCCACCCTTGGTGCAACGTATCACCATAATGTGCATGAAGTTAAATCGAGTTCAAGTTTAAAATTCTGACGCTAGGCGCTGTTGCGGGCACAGTTGATACAAAGTGTCATTCACCAATGGCGGTCTGCCAATCGCAGTTTCTAAACCACGCTTCCTCACTAGATCTAGTACCATATATTTGTGATAAACAGTTGAGAATCGTTATTATTCAGTGGAAAGTGTGAGTGAAGTAAACAGCACACGTTTTTACTTTCCTTTGAAAGCAAATATGCCGTATTTTGTTTCTGATAGTGACATTGAGCGCGAACTGGCAATGAACACAGATGACAGTGACTCTGTATCTAGCGTGGATGAAATTCTAAGTGAAAGTGAAGCTACTTTCACTTCAGCGATGTAGACAATGGAAATTATGATCAAGAATGCGAAGGAACGAATAATAGTGACGGCTGTAGTGACGATGAAGGAGGAAGTTCCCTTTCATCCGGCATGGCTTACGTTGCTAAGAGTGGCCGAGTTTATACTAAAGAAGCTCCCCGCCCTACACGCAGAACGCAACAGAACATTACTCGTGAAAAATCAGGCTTACGACCATCAGGAAAGGTAAGCAGTATAACAGAATCATTTTCTATTTTTTTTTACGAAAGACATTTTGTCACTAATTGTTAAATACACTAATGAAGAGGCGCAAAGAAGAAATGTTGCTGAAACCAATGAGACTGAAATGCTTGCTTTCATTGGGTTTCTGATTTTGATGGGTGTAAACAACGACAACAATTTGAATTATCATGATTTATGGTCAAAGGAACATGGTAGCTCTTCATATATAGCAAGCATGAGTCGAAATCGATTCACTTCACTTCTAAGTGTTCTCAGATTTGATGACAAAAGTACAAGGGTTGAAAGAAGAGCTACAGACAAATTTGCTGCTTTACGTGATATATTTTAGCTTACAAATCAAACGTTTACCAAGAACTACCAAGCTGGCCAAAACACTGTTGTCGATTAAATGTCTTTCAGGGGAAGATGCCCGTTCAAGGTGTTCATGAAGGATAAACCCAAAAAGTACGGGATATTGATAAGAATGTTAGCAGACTGTGAACAGCGTTATGTCCTCAATATGGAAGTTTATGCCGGCAAAGTAGAGGGATCGACCCTCCAATCAAGGGGACCTAAAGAGATTGTGAAACGACTTGTTGCTCCCATTGTGAATACAGGACGCAATGTGACAACTGACAGGTACATCTGTAGAGCTTGCCGAAGAATTGTACAGAGACTATAATCTTACTCTAGTTGGAACGATGCAGTGCAATAGGAAGCACATTCCAGAAGAACTGAAGTCCACTAAAGGCAGAGAGCTACACTCCAATATATTTGCATTTACGGATCCTGCTTCTGGTAATCCACCAGTCACTCTTGTGTCGTACATTGTTCGGGAAAAAACAAAGAAAGTACTAATCATGCTCTCGACACATCATATGGATACAAAATGCGATGAAAGTCATAAAAATAAGTCCGATATTATATTGTTTTATAACTCAACCAAAGGCGGAGTCGACTTCATCGATCAAATGGCCAGAAAGTACACCACCAAAAGGAACACTCGAAGATGGCCATCATCTGTGTTTTTTTCCTTGTTGGGCATCATTTGTATCAATTCATATACTATTTACGTGTTGAATAATCCAGAGTGGCATAAAAAAGATCTAACAAACGGTATAGTTTCCTCCAAAAACTCGGCATGGATCTTATCAAAGAAAATGTGCAGGAAAGAACTAAGGACCCAATTGGTCTCCAGAATCACGTTGTCACATCAATAGAAAATGTTTTGGGACACAGAATCACGAAAAGTGTTACCGAAGTGAAAGAACCAAAAACAGGAAGAGGAAGATGTGTTCTTTGTTGCAAAGAAGCCAGATCGAAAAATATTCAATTGAAGAAACTTGCAAAAACAACAATTGTATGCGCAAAATGTGAAGCCTTTGTTTGTGGAATACATAGTGAAAAAAACATTTGCCTCGCTTGTAAATGCAACATTAGTGATTCAGAGTAACTGACAATGACTTTTGGCAGGTAACGTAATAAAATAATGTTTACTCTGTAGCTTTTAACAATGAAAATAATTTATGTCGGTAGTGCCATATAATTATTCTTGTAATTAGGGAAATATGCTAAT
Organism: Lepisma saccharinum; assembly: GCA_022664845.1. NCBI lineage: Eukaryota > Metazoa > Arthropoda > Insecta > Zygentoma > Lepismatidae > Lepisma > Lepisma saccharinum. The sequence continues at coordinate 2,954 of JAGDQP010010357.1, forward strand.
AGAATTTCCTTGCTGTTAAATTATATTCTGAGAATAACAAATAAAAATGTTGACATACTTAATAATTGTTTCGTTGGTAGCCTTTAGTTGTTTTAGTTTACGTTTAGTACAAAATTCAATAGAAAATTACATTTTCCCGGACAGATAATAACTATTTATATGGTGGACATTTTTTAACCCTCCCTTGGTGCACGATGTTACGCGCAACCCCTTGGTGCACGTAGGGTTAATATATATTATCATGTTACAATTGTATTGTGGATATGCCATCCACTACCTTTGCGGTTTTGACTTTAATCCAATATTGCAACTGTATGCAATTACGAAGTGCACATGCATACGCTTGCACTGGTTGATGATACCTCCACTTTGATATATCCACTTTGAAATTTAATGTGTGCAAGCCAGGACATCCTTGATCTTCAACGTTCACAATATTATCCAACTTAAATACTTTACGGAACATCATCTTCTTTTCATGACCCTTACAGTAAAATATGGATCCCATTCACATAGTTGGAACACAATTTGGCGAATGTGGGATACGCTATATCCATTGGACGTATTCCATTCTAACCCGTGTAAATTATATGTTAGCCAATGAACTTGATGCTCATATCCAACTGGTAAATCCGAACTTTTACATGGTAATTTCATCAAACAGTGTAATAACAACGTTGCATCGCATGCAACTAGACAAAATTCACGAATAATGTATTCGTGCGATGATATTTTGAAACCTTGAACATCAATAATGTACTGCCTTGCACACAATAAGCGCGAACCAATAGAGTTCTGCTGTTCAAGAATAATAGGCATAACTTGCGCAATACACTCAGGGTCTTTAATAAACTGACAACAAACTTTATAAAAAGTGGTTTTCGAAATATGACCATGACCCTGTTCTATAAAACGGTCAAAATAGTCTTGGACAAGTTCTTGATCATTCATATGACTTTTCAGATGTTGTGCAATCACTGTCCCGGTATTCCACACGTACATACAATTATGAACTTTACGCAAATTACACTCTGTACATAAGATAGGATTCACTTGTAAATAATCACGTACTGTTTTCAATATGCATTTGTCCGAAATATATTCACCTCACAACTACTACACTCTGCCATTACATACACCGTCCAGTAAATACACAGTTCCACTATATAAATGCTTGTTCCATTACATACACCGTCCAGTAAATACACAGTTCCACTATATAAATGCTTGTTCCATTACATACACCGTCCAGTAATTACACAGTTCCACTATATAAATGTTTGTTCCATTACATACACCGTCCACTAAATACACAGTTCCATTACACTACACGTCGAGTCTTAGCAACGAAAGGAAGCATTGCGATCCCTTTCTCCAAATAAATCCTGTAACTCGTACATTTTGTTTTTCAACATGCGCTCAAGTCCCCATTCAAACTTTTCCTTTAATGCAGGTGCGTCAGGGTGGGTTTCCAAATACACATTAAACAATGCGTCCACAGTCTCTGAATTTCGTAACACTAATTTCGTGCGATCTGCAAACATTGCAAACACTTCTTCGGGTGACGCATCAGGGTATAAGTAGCCGCCTCGAAATCCCATACACACATGATCACGCTGACTAGCCTGATTTGTATAACAACCTATGCATAACAAAGAGCGTTTAGCGTCCCATTTCTCAATTGATGACAAAATACATTGATTGTCCACCCAGCGTGATGTACACTTACACCCTGATGATAATGTTGCTGATTTCACTTCAGATTCACCTGCGACTGGCTTTGATACAGTTGACGATGCCATGGTTAGATAATAAGTAACCTAACAAGTACAGCAACATTTAAACATATCTTCTAATGAACACGCCCATTAACCAATCCGGGTGTGCCATATACACCAATACTACGTCACTCCGTTTCTCGTTCTCCTGTTTTCAAGCTCACACTCCCACCACTCTCATTTCCTCCAGCTCGCCACCTGGTAAGCTAGGGCTATTGTTACGCTAACAAAAGCCTCGCACAATACAGACAGGTGGTACCACGCACACAAAGAAGCCACTGGTGCAGGTGTTCCACAACGCCTTTGTTCAAGCCCATTGTTCCCCATTGTTCTCTTACTGCCTATGCTGCGCGTGTAATCTTAGATTCCCAACTATTTCTACTTCCCATACCTCCTCATTGCCGTTCTGAAGTCTACGACGTTAGGCCCTACAACATGGAAGCCTGTCGTTATCCGATCAGCCAGAAGTTGCTCATTTCATCTCATTCTTTTCTTGCTGAATGGAGCTTTCCCTTGTTTCTGCTTTTCTTCGAAAAAGGAAGCAGTAAATCAGTCACTATTTGGCCCTTCCTCTCAACATATGGTTTTCATGGTAACGTCAATATTGTCAACTACCCTTCGATGAGAGGAAGGAACAACTTCTTGTCATCATTCTCAGTCTTGCCAAACTAAGTGTTGTGAGACTGTAGATATTGCATTGTCGATTTTTTTCCGAAGTTGCCCCCTTCCGAAGATAGACGGAGTCTGCACATTCTTCAGCCCGTACTATAAGTGTTCTGGAGAGTCCTATAACTGCTATACGCTGTTAAAGTTGACGTTGTTGCCGCGCGCTATCCTAGCAATCAGAGCGACTGGCTTTATACACACGGAGTAGCATACGCATTTAGTATCGACGAAAAAGACAAAATGGTTTTCTTAACATATTTATGACATTTAATAGTTATATTATACCTTACAATGCTTTACGTTTGACTGCAGGTACTATGCTTTATATCAAACTTGTAAATTCTTCAGATTTCCAAAGGAAAGAAGACGTTACTGTTATGGACGAAGATGTGCTGTCTATTTACAATCCATTTTGTTTTAGATTTGGCAATTCTATTTTGTTTCAGAAATTCTCTCTCTTTCTTAATTTTTAGTTCCTAGTAATAGCATTAAAAGACGTTTTGTATATTTATATTTTAATATGTTAATTGCATTCAAGGAGGCACGGAACAATTGTTTGTTGTTTTCAGCCTCTTTAGGATCAACTTGATGGCATAGTAGTATGTATAGTCATATAAATTCTAGAGGTATGTCTAATTAATGTTTCACGGCATTTTTGGTTATTGTTTATATTTTTTACAACAGATTCTCAATCGATATATAGTGGTAGATACTTTACTCATTTAGAACATGAATCTCTCGTATTAAATAACTGAGAAAAAGACTGCAATGGATAATCCTCAAAACTCTAATGGAACTGCAAATATCAGGCAAAAGCCATAGTGTTAAAATAGATTTATCATATATTTTTCTACAAAGGGAGCGTAACTACTTTATATGGAATCTAGAAAAAATAACTACAAGGGCAGATTCCATGTATTGAAATAAACTATACTGAATTCTGAGACTTATGTAAGAGTGTTAGTTACGATAAAGCTGTATATTTGAATACACATGGCACAATATTAGCATTTGTAATGGCTAATAATACTTCAAACTTCTCTGAACTCGATGTCGATAATTATGTTACCGAAAGAAAACTATGTTTGATTTGAAATTACTTTTCTATTCTCAAGTTATTAAGGCCTGTATCAGGCGTGAGTAACTTCTTTCTGTACGAGGACCATTATATGATGATTACGCACACTTTTAGACAGAACTTGAGTAAAAATAAACTCTGCAGTTTTTCAAGGCAATAGATGTATGTTATTGCTATCTTTGTAAAATAATTTTACTATTAGAATAACAATATATTCGTAGAATACTTGATTGTGATCCCAGAGGCCAACCATCCCGACAGAGGTTTTTTCCAGGGTTTGTCCTCAGCCACACCAGATAATTGCCGGGTGGGTACCTTGAACTTGGGCCCTGGCCAACTCCTTCTGATAACCTTTTACTTTGAGTCTTAAATGCTTGAAAGCCATAAATATATTTAAATTCAAATACTTGATTGTAATAATAAGCTTTTAAAGCAAATTTGACTACATATATTATAATTTGCTGTAGTTTTTATCTTATCGCGGGCCTCACAAATTACATGACAAGTCGCGTGCCACTCAGGGCGTTTCTGTTGGCCATGCTTGATCTATTTATATGATGGTTTATTTCAAAACATTGGAAACAGTGTTCTAGAACATTGCGTGGGCGTAACAAAAGCGATCGGCTAATTTACAGAGTTTTAAACTAAAATAAAAAAGCGCATGTCGTCTATACATGAAATAATGAAAAAAAAATGCTTAGTCGTTCTAGTCAGTGATTATAATGTAGGCGATTCATCTGCTGGTAAGTTCATGAAAGTGGATCTTACCTTAAATGTTCGCGTGTACCAAGGTAATATATGTGTTTGGGCATATAGTTATGCCGAAGATGGATTTAGGAGATTCCGCGGGTTTTCGGGTGGGTGAGTGTTAAAGGTGTGTCTGGGCATGAAAAGTATATTAAATGTACACAATTACGCCTAAAATTATATTAATTCTGCCTAAAACTCTGAATTTGGAGGGGTCGGTCCTTCGGACTCACCCCTAAATTGTCTTTGGATGTTTCTTTCAGTTATATCATCACAAATTAAAGCTGGGATGAAGGAACCGCCATAAACATGGCGGATCGTTTAAAGCGATTACCGGGAAAAGGTCGCATAGGTCCATGTGCCCATCTTGCGGCAATGTCCACATATATACTTCTTACATATCTGTTCCAAAACTCTTGTGACATTACTAATAGAATGCTTTTTATTCTTATTTTTACAAATTAACTTAACCTAAACCTAATAAATCTTTTTAATGGAGAAATGTGGTAAACTTCTCTGCACCTTGAATAAATTCAATGTACCGTCGTTCTAGTTGAAGAATGTCCCAGAATCCTGGAAACTCGTCAGTGATCATACATCACGTATGTCCAATGATTTTCCTCAAAATGAAACTTTCTAACAAATGCTAGAATTAAACAGCAATATTGCTAAAATACGCTTAAAACTACGAGTACTATTACATAATCCTATACAATTACTTTCACGATACTATTTACTATTATTGTATACACTACTCATTTCCTTGTTCTTGGGTTGATTCCAGCAAATGAACTTTTTCGTTCTTGAAATATCGATATATCGATCTAATTTCTTTTGACTTTGTTAGTTGTTACATAGTCTATATTTATTTGTGTTCAGTTTCTTTGACCATCCTTACGATATAATCTTTGACTGAAAATACTCGTGGGTCGTCTTAGATTGGGGTGTTGTTCAAAATTAACACTACGTCTCTCTCTCTTCACATTGAGGGTATTTGTGTTGATTTTTATATCGTCTTTTCGTACTTTCGAATTCTTTTAACCCATATTCATAAACCCTGGCTATTTTCAAGTTGTATCGTTCTTCATTACTCTGTATTTGTTCTGGTTCTTCTAATAATATCCAATGCGATCCAAGATTTTCATATTATTGCAAGAACTTACAAAAACTAAAGATATGATAGAAATAGTTTTAAGCATTGAAGGAATCATTAATATGCCTCGGGCATGTTTTTATTTGTTGGGTCTTATTGTGGTTGTATTTTTGAATGACCCTTTTATTTTTTAGTTCTTCAAGGTAAATGTTCAAAAGTACATGTCTGTTTTATGCTAAAAGAGGCTGTAGAAAATAACCAACATGACGGCATACTGAAAATGCTACATGTAGAATAGAAATTTGTGTCATAGAAAATTTTATCTAATTCTCCAGTATACGGTTAATATTATTACATGTAATAATAATAACCGTATATGTATATGAAATAAAATAGCTACGGTAACGAATTTGTAAGACAATGAAAACAGTTACTTTTTTTTAACTATCGAAGATGTTTTCTCTTTTCTAATGAACTCAGCACACAGCCACCTGAATACAATAAAACCATGAGGCTATTGCCTGGAAAACATCACACACAGCATAGTATACGGAGTAGCCGCTACGTACAATGCAAGATTATTATTTTCAAAACTACCTTCAGAGTTGCAGGGCTGCGGAGAGCCCACTTGGAAACACTTCCGGTACGGCATAGAACTTTTGCGTAAACATAACTTTTGAGTAAACAGTACTTTTGCGTATGCCCACTGCTCACCCTAGGCTACGCCCCCGCCCCCTCGGCTAACGCCGCCCAGCTCCCTTCGGACGCATCCTGCACTGATGGGTTTATATACATCCTAGTTTTTAGTGACCTCTTCTAAAATTATATATCACAACTTTTATTAAATTTTTGTGTATTTACATAAAAAACGAAAAAAAAATATTTTCTTTTTAAAAAAAACTATGTAAAACGTCAACGCCAGGATTCGAACCCGGTACCTTTGGATCAGCTTCCCGACGCCTTGAACACAAGACAAAACTGCAGCTGCTGAATTGAGCACTTTTTATAGTTCAAGATCGCTGTTACTTATAGTTTAGGATACGCGAGAGTGGGCTATTCGTACCGGAAGTGTTTCTACATGAGTTGAACAGCCCTGCAGGTAGTTCTGGAGAAAAAAAAATATTGCTTATACAATAGAGAGTCAGAAACACAAGACTGTTCCATGGTACACTATGCTCAAAATAGAACAGTCTCCCCTACTTGATATTTTATGCTTTGCAATATAAAGAGACTAACATTATGATTATTCTATAACTCAACGTCCTTAACTCTACAGTACACTATTTTTGCTTAATAGTGATCTAGTGTTGACATCACTAATAAATTGAAGTTAATTGGTGGAATCTGGTAACGATGCGTTATTACAGAATCGAATTCTATTCGATACATTTTTATTGACATTGTTACGGTGAGTCAGCTGATTAAACATACGAAGACAAGTATGGTTCTTCATTAAGGGAAATTATTCAAAATATTCTTCCTGTAGCTTGAGGAAAATATAAGTTGTAGAAATCGCTCATTCAGATGAGTATATAATTGGTAATTCTGCATGCTATTAAATGTGTTTAATTAAGAAATTCAATGATGTGTGTCCGTGGTACTTAAGGTTGAGTACCTAATGTTCTCAAAGGAAGGTGAATCTAAACTCTCAAAATTTACATGCTGTATGCATAATAAATGTTTCAAAGATCCTGAGGTCGTCGGAATGAGTTATTGGTGTTCTTTCATAATATGCTAAGGTTAATAGTTTTGGATTTACTTTAGCTAACGCGCTCTGAGATTACGTTACATTGAGTTAATTGGAAATAGACTGGGTTTATTCTGTAAATTAATGACGATCCAAAAACATTCAAATACAGCAGATAGAGTAGTAGCATATATACAAAGACACGCAATCACGGCAAAATAGTACCTACCAAAATCAAAGTCTTCACCATTTATACTGAATGTTTCTAAGCCTTTCCGCATTGTATTCTTCCAGTTGATCGAAGTATTTCCAGTGCAAGCAATGTAAGAAACCAAACCACATTTTGAGCACAGAGGATTCCAGTATATTGAAAATGATTCTAGCCTGATCAGCTGGTATACTGATGTTGATCCTTGAGACGAGAGCGCAGGTTTCCACTTGCTGAAAAATGGAAAATATCACTCTGAAAGTTTTTTTTTTTTTTAATGATTTACAAACATTAACTTAGACCTATATTTTAATTTGTTAAGTACCAAATTACGTTCAGCTATCGATGTTTTGTACGGATCTGGACAAATAAAGCTAGACAGTCGATCTCAGACTAACAAGTGGTAGTTCCCTTCTGGAAATATAGCTTAGGGTCAAACTTCGTGTGGTTACAGTTTATCTTTTATATGCAAAACTACTAAAATACTAGCTTGCACTATTTGGCTAGCTTCGACATAACGCGATCAAAGTGTTTATAGTAACTTGTATACACTAAGATGTTCCTCACAGTTAACAGGAATAGAGAGATCTCGAGATGAACTTCAATAAGAGGTAAACGTGTTTTAGCGCGCTGTGTCCAAGAAACTATAGAGTGGCCTTTTAGTTTTACCTTGAACTTAGTAGGAGAAGTAGATGAAGTGGTCAAAACTGAAACATCGCGGCAGTTCTCATTGACAGCCAACGTATAGAATGCTATAACCTCTTTTTTCTATATATTATGCCCTCCTGACCTAACTCTCCTCCCCCATACTACGGGATGCTGCATGTCACATAACACTATTCTTTTCCGATCAATCTGCAGTCATGCAAGAGGTTGATTGTGAAATTTCCCCTTCTCTTAATGGAAGAAATGAATATAGGATTTTTCGAGATATGTCATCCAGGAACACTTGGGCCTAATCAAACTTTATTAATTCATAAGAAATTGAGCTCACTTTGGCGTTAAGTTGGCGACAACAGCATTACTTTGAGATGTACTATGCTTAGTTCGATGCAATGTGGAAGAAAGTCATTATATTAAATTCTCCGGGTATCAGACTAGAAGTAATTTATTCTTAATATGGACGCCATGGCGTCTGAGAGACATATGTACAACGGAGAGGCAGGAAATGGAAGAATCTCTAAGGAAATTTAACACGGACGCTTTCTCGTGTTAACCTTCTGAAAAACAAACTGCTGATACTACAGCACCTGTAAAGATCCGAATTAAGCGAGGCGGAAATATCGAAAAAAAAGAAACAAAAAAAAAGGAACAAGAGATTATTTAACTTCTTCGGATCAAGACCTGGTCGGCCTCTTAACAAATCGATATATCAGCTTTCTTGATTCGGAAAGGAACTTATTTAAAAGCCGACTAAGCGCGTTGAATATTTTCTGTCGGGAAGAAGAAAAACTAATCATTTCATACCAAGTCAACGTTGGGAAAAGTCGCTATTGGGGAAAATCACGATATTGTATACATTTTTATTATTATTTGCATATTCTATTTATAATTGTAAGATGAAAGTTGTATTATATGTACTTGAAAGCTTAGGACAGTCGCCCGGGATCTGCATACCGTAATTTATTCATAAATAAATTGAAACACGCCCCCTATCTTATTAATCAAAGTGTCACCCCCCCTATCTTTGGCTACCTTCGTTGTGGCCAAACAATTCTATACCTATAATTATTCCCACCCTTTTACCTCGCTGCGAACAAACAAACTGTACTACCCTGCAAGGCATTTGTCTTCTTCTTCGTTGAAGAAAACACAGAAAAAATTAATTTGTTTTGAAAAAAGAATGGAAGAAAAGTTTCCACTTTGTAACCCAAACAACAAGATGAGGTAATGAACTCATTGCCTCGAGCATCAAGTTAACTTTGATGGAAAAGAAAGAAAGGGGAGACACAATTTTCAGACAGAGAAGTTTCTGATACTGAAGATTTTAAAAAAATGAATAATTAAAAGAAACAGAATAAGAAATGAAATTATTATTTTCGATAACTGGTATGAATGTAAGAAACTTTAAGAAGCTGTAAATATTACGAAGATCTAGGAACATGTGTTGTTAGTAAAATTGTTTGATAGAGCTACGGTTAGGGTTGGTGTTTGATTGAGAGAATTAATTATAAACACTGATTTTGCATAATAAAATGTGATATTGACGGAAATGGTATTGAAAAGCTTCCGAAAGCGTTGGTATATTGCACAAGTGTTAAATATAACTAGTTAGTGACATATACAAAAGCTGAGACAAGAACAAGAACATATTGCACTGAATAAAATGTAATTTGACAAAATTTGTGCTGAAAAGCTTTCGAAAGCGTTGGTAAATTATAGAAAGATAGCAAACACGAGCAAAATCGTTGATTATAAATTGGTAATGAGATATAAAAAACTAAGACAAAAATAATCACTGATTTTGCATAATAAAATGTAATTTGAGTAAATTTCACAGAGAAGCTTCTGAAAGCGTTGGTAAATTATAGAAAGATAACAAACGAGCAGAATCGTTGAATATAAGTTCAGAGTGAGACATACAGAAACTGAAACAAAAACAAGAACATGTTGTACTGAATAAAATGTAGTTTGTTTAAATTTGTGCTCAAAAGCTTCCGAAAGCGTTGGTAAATTGCGTAAGTGTTGAATATAACTTGTTAGTGAAATATACACAAACAGATAAGAAAGAACATATTGTACTGAATAAAATGTAATTTGACTAAATTCAAACTGAAAAGCTTCCGAAAGCGTGGGTAAACTGGAGAAAGTTTGGATCCAGGACGTAAACCTCACGACGAAACCTGAATGTATTATTTATTGGTTTGTTAAGCTAGGAAACACGCTTATTTTTATTTTTCCTTTGATGGGTTTTGAAAAAGTCGCCATTTTATAACTAATATAGCGGACATAAAATTTATTTAGCACATCGTTTGATCTACAGAGCTGAAATTTTATATGAAGACGTATTGCCATTAAGATTGAACAAATCTAAAAAACATTTTTATAAGTCGCCATCTTTAAACAAATATGGCTGCCGAATTAATTTTTTGATAGAATACACAGCCTTATCGGATAGGAATCGAAAAACGAAACTTGGTAGAAACATATATTAGTTCAAAGCAATTACAAACCTATAAGAAAATTTTTCAAATGTCGACATATTTAAACAAATATGGTAACCGAAATGATTTCTTGAAGGACTACAGACCCTAAACGGCTAGAACTAGAAACTTGGTAGAAACGTTGACTAGTACAAAAGAATTACAAACATATAAGAAAAGTTATTATAAGTCGCCATTTTTAAACAAATATGGTCGCCGAATTGATTTTTTGATAGAATTCACAGCCTAATTAGGTAGGAATGAAACACAAAACTTGACAAAAGTTGCAAACATATCAGAAAAAATTTTAAAAGTCATCATCTTTAAACAAATATGGCTGCTGAGATTTTTTTAAAGAATAGAGAGCCTAAACGGCTAGAACTAGAAACACGAAACTTGATAGAAACATACATTAGTACAAAAGAATTACAAACATATAAGAATTGTTTTGAAAAGTTCCCATTTTAAAACAAATTTTGCGGACGAAAAAATCATTTTTCACTGTTTTAAAATAGAAATTTGAAATTTGGTATCAATATGTATTTTGACGAGTAAATTACGAAAATATAAGAACTTCTTGGAAAGTTGCCATTTTTAAATAATTACGACCGCCTAAAAACCATGTAGTATACCATTTAAGGTAAAAAGCTGATTTTTTTATGTAGGTAGGTTACGCCTATTGGATTAAGAAAATATAAAGAAAGTTTTGAAAAGTAACGATTGTTTGTGCTAGATAAAATATTTGTTGAAGCCATCTAAGGATGGATATTACTGTCAACGCGAATGACTTAAATGAATACGTTATTTATGGAACTTTTATGGTATCTGAGTTGTGCAAATGTGTTTAAAGCATATGTTTTTGCTGTTATTTTATTGGATACATAAATTACATAACTTATAATGACACAACATATTGTGGTTGGTGAACAAATCCTCTAAAGATGGTCAACAAATGGAGTTGAACCTAGGTACTGATGAAATTACATAATGACAGTTTGTGAATGTTTTACTAAGGAGGTTAGTCCTGATTGTATAATAGACCATTGAAAATCGGCGTTGCTACTAACATGCATAGCATGCTATAATCATACTCCTATGGACACAGCTCAGCACAACTGCATTGACATTTGTAAGGAATCTATTGGAGAAATTGTGCGGGAAACTTTACTGTACTTGTAAGGAAATTGTTGAAATATTTTTAGACATGCATTCCGATAATAGTATTACTCTGTCAAAGATTTTGTGTACATATATAAAAATAATTAGAAATGATGAGTACTTGGAGAAATTGCATGCCCTTTTGTGGATAAAGGACTGGATTCATCGTTGTTCTACTTGGTGTCTTTAAGGAAGAAAAGGGGGGGAGAAGCATTGACAGATGAAAAAATAAAAGGTTTAGAGAAGTGAGTTGCGCAGAAGTGTTTTAAAACGAATGTATTTGGGCACAAAAATATTGTTGCATAAGCCCTAGGATTGTTTGTGTTGTCTTAAAGTGAGTGTGAATAGAAGCTTTGTTGGCAGTGGTCTATAGTTTGAAAGAAAAGACAGAAGCAATTAAAGATTCAAAAGACTGTATTAGGATTTTGCTGTGCAATATTACGTTTATTTAATTGAAGAAATTAAGTACTTTGAACAGGGTTGTGTGTTGGTGACGATAGGAAACTTTGTTCATTTATAATGTATTTGTGACGATAAGAAGATAGTTGGTCCAGTGATACCTTTTCAAATGTAGTGAATGAAGTAGAATTTTTGCTGAAACTTTATCAAATATTGAAAAGCGGTTCCTCCTTGCTTATAAATAGTGATGTAACTGTGAAAAACGCTTTAGATGTGGTACCCTTAGAGAACAGTGTGCACCCCCGGTGTGTAAATACAGAAACAAAACTTGGAATAGAGGCTCCCTGTTTTTCAAGAATGTTGATGTCCCCAAAATCAAATGAGGTGAAAAGTGAATTTGGTGAAATTGATATAGAAGAAAGACCAGAGAGTCCATCCCTATTAAAAGCAAGTGTTACCAGTATGTACCCCCTGTGTGTAAATACAAACACAAAACCTGGAACGGGGGTCCCTAGTTCTTCAACAACATGTATGGAAATAGACGTTCCCAAAACAGATGAAGGTGGAAAGTGAATCGGTACAAATGGATACGATCGTTAAAGGTGGAGATGTAATGTGCGAAATGCAAAGTCATGATGATATCCAGGAAGACACAAATATTCTTATTAAATTAACAGAATAACAAAGTGGATGTGATGAAATGGATGGTGGATGTGATAGGAAAGAGAAAAGTGAAAGGAAAACAATTTGTGCATGTGAAGGAAACATAATTGAGGAAAGTTGTATATTTGGACCCATGGACAGTGCAAATTATGTTCGATTTCCGCTAATTTGTGGTGAATGTTTACAATAAGAAGGTAATCAATTGGCTAATGCCATATGGGATTTGGCTGGAATGAAATTGAACGTGAAAATGTACTTAATGATCGAATGTGGTGTAGTGTATTTAAGCCTATTAATTTTAGGGCTTTATATAATGTATATGAAGTGACACATAATAATTGCAAAGACTATACAATTGGTATATTTGAAGTGGGACTAAGAAATGTACTGGAACGTAAACCGACTGAAGTTCAAAAAGTATTACTTGTTAAAGATAATTTTGTTGAACATAAGGAATTACTTTAGTGTGAAGAAAGATGGAAGGTAGATTTAAGACGATTAATAGAGTGGATAAAAACATGCGTTAGTGGTTTGCATACTAACATGCACGCAGACTATGGCAAAAGACTATACATATGTACGTAGAAATATAGATAGAACTTATGTACCTTGTAGGTATTCGAATTTTGGTTTTGAAAGAAGAGGGCGTCGATAACATGAACAGTATTTGTGTTACCTATGGTTATACATAAATATGAAATACGATGGGTTAGAAATTTCCCATTGGGTGAACCCAGGTTGCCTTATAATGACCTAAACGCCAATAGTTTCATTTTTCTTTCCTCAAGGATTAAACCCTGGCAATGGTTGGATAATTTATGTAACCTCTATGTGAAATGTTATTGCTCTAAAGAGTGTGGTGTAATTGAGGTGTGAGCATTGTGTGAAGACGTTAGTGACAGTTAACTTATACGAAATATTTGCAGTAAACACACTAAAAACCATGGAGGGATCACGTTACGCTAAACTGATTACGAAAGAAGAACCATGTTGGTGTAGGTCCGACTTTGTAGATTTTGAATGTTCGGAAAAAGGACTTTGACATTGAAAACAATCTTAGGTGTATCTGGTGTTACTAAATGTTTGGGGAAGAAAAGGACGTGTGTACTTGTAGACAATTTGAGAACAACGAATATGTGCTGCACATACTAACGAATTCAGATTCTGTTCAAGCGCTATATGAACTGTAATAAGTTACATTGTTATACCAGAATTAACTTTATTGTCTTTCATCGGTGTTTGGCGAAACATGTAAACATTCATTTGGTCAATTCGCGTGAAATCCTGCACTCAAAAATAAAACAGTGAATGAAACTGCATAACATTATTTTATGTGAACTGTGTAATTTTGTGAAGTGGCAGTGTATTCATTAGTAATGTAGAAACAAAATCAAACTTAGCACAAACTATGTGAGACTAAAAAGAAATTTAGACGTGGTAGAAAACTGTTGCTTCTGTAGAAAAACATTACTTGAACTTGAAATGACATTATAAGTGAATTGGAAAATATATTTTTAGTGAACGAAACCTAAGTAATGTACAGTGTGGTGATGTTTTTTTAAATAAATTGTAAGGTGAAATATTTACGTGTTTTATTTTATGTGCTTTCAGAATTATGATGAGGTATGTAGTATTTATAATACTGTGTTTTAATTTTGAATATTATTTGTAGCCTTTAAGCTCAGGCTGGCATATTAAATTTTGTTTGTTTCACATTTTACGATCCAATGGATGGTGTTGGTATTTATTTAAAACACATTATTTTTACTTGCAACTGAGTTGAACTTCATACGAATATTTTCACGTATTTATAACTATTATATAAGAATAGTTATCTGCTGGAATCGAACTGGCAATCTTTTTATACTACTTATAATGCTGTACACCAATTTGGCGATGTCTTTTAATGAATACCAGATGGTACAGAGATAAATAAAACAATTACTAAGGAAATAAATACGATTTGTTTCAAACTACACGGAAAGTATAAAATTTGCATTTGATAGGTTTAATGTTAGAGAAATAAAACTTTGAGTACAGTTATTAGAAAATTATTGTAACTCTTTTTAGTGTTTAGATCTTTAGATTTAATACATAACAAAATAGTTGAATTGAAATTCTAGATTTTGGTGTTAATTCCGAGACCTAATTTAATAAGAATATGATAGGAATAGCAGTTTGCTGGGAAATTAAAAAAAATATACGGTATATTCAAGACATACTGTAACAGTATTTACTCAATATGGGAGTATTTAAGACCAATCATATTCGACTTATATTGAATTATTTAGGATCAATTTGAAAACTTATATTTTATGTATGCTTACGGAAAGGGCATTTTTGTGGGATTATGGAGAGTGCAAAGGCTTCCCTTATACCATAAAAATTATGAAATTTGAAATGACGGATATACAAGTAGAACGCAATCCATGATTTTACGGAATTAATTAATTTGTGTTCGAAGCAATAATCCATTTTTCTTTGTTTTACAAGCTCACATTGAAAGCATGTAATGAATTTAAAGTTTAATGCATTTATAATTTATTCGTTATTTGTATTCGATTAAATTAGTATTTTTGCTACGATTAACCGTTGTACATATTCTTACAAAAGAAACATTTTCAGCTTCACTTAATAGAAGGTGCGGATTCTGCCAATGATGCTGTTATAAAGTTGTCAATGCCAATTCTGCTGCTGAAGGAGCTAAAGCAAATTGTCTGAGGGGAAAAAAGTAAGTCGCAGTATATTTGAGTTTGGAAGAATGTATGAAACTATTTACAAAAATCCAGAAAATAAAGTCTAACTACAGTATGAGACATGCTCTTTCATTCATGTAACCCGAATTTTTCTTAGGGTTTTCGTGGATTGTTGGGGGGTTTCAAAGAAGATCTGGATCTGAAATTAGATAACAGCGTATTTTAAAATTAGACCGATAAACTTTTGGACCGATAAACCCACATCAAAATAAGACGAAAGTTCCGCAGACAAATTATCGAAATGTGTTTAGTTTCGAAGCTTAAGGGTCCAAAAAACGTGGGGAAATGAACTTCAGAGCTTCATATATCTAATATCACAAAAAATAGATCTGATATGGCATGGTTCCGTCAAAGACTATATTTGCATTATCCCAAAATGCATCTTTCAAAATTCCACAATGGACGCGCAAGGGATTCGCTAAAGAAATTAGAGGATTCCCAGAAATTTTCTAAAGCAAAGATGGGTAGAAATGAGCATGAATGTAACGGTTTTCACCAAAAACAATAATTCATCTGCTCCAACTTGATATCTCACCAAGCCGCCGTAGCTCAGTGGTAGAGCGTTTGCGTAGAATTCGGGAGGTCGTGGGTTCAACTCCAGCGGCCGACCATCCTGATTGAGGTTTCCAGGGGTTTTCCTGTTATACCTGGCAAATACCAAAATAGCACCTTCAACATAGCCTCCTGGCTGACACCTTCCCGACTTCTTTCTCCCCACCTATCCCGGCCTGAGCTTTAGATGCCTAAAGGTCGTAAATAAAATTCAACTCGATATGTCAAGCAGGAGTAAGAATTGCATAATTTCATCGAATGTTTTATTTATTTGTTATCAAAGAGATTGAATATCATTGTCCAATTGGATGCTGGGGATGTCATATGCCGTCCTTACACGGGAAGTCTTTCAACTCATGCTCATTTTGACCTACTTCTACTTCCTTTGCGTAATCGCTTGCGCGCCCATTACGGAATTTTAAATATGAATTTTCAAATAGGAAAGGTTTAAAGCTTTTGGGGGTACTACGCCGCATCAACTCTACTGTTCGTGGTGATAGAAATATGAAGCTCTAAGAATCTTTTCCCACGCTTTCGGCACCCTGTAGTTTCGAAACTATGAATGCATATTTTGAATGTTTGACCCAGTAATTGCGAATTTTGAAAGCGAAACTAATAGAAGTGCAATGGAAGCATATCAGATTTCGAAGCCTTTTTAAAGGTGATTCAGATTTTCTGCAGCTTGCACCTACATCTGCGCCAAAGACTGAAACGAAAAAATATGTATATCTTCGAAAAATTCAAACTTTCAAATGTAGCTGAACGTACTGGTAGTTTTACAAGAGAAAACTGTCCTAAGTGAGCGTATAAGCATTAGTAAATGTTGGTCGAGATATTCTTCATTCTTGTCAAAATCCAACCTGATATTCCAAATTTGACTAAATTTGTATTAGAATTATGGCTGAACTATGCAAACTATGCGGATGTAGTATATTCATCCATTTAATACTTTTACGCACAATACCGTAACTGTGCTCTTATAAAATTATAGAAAAACAGCCCCGAAATATGTTATTTTTAATAAATTTGTTGTGCTGGGTTGCATAACTGCCAAGGATATGATTTAATATATATCCCCTCCATTGAGGAATTCCTATCTACGCTACTACCTTGATAAACTAGTGATTTACATAATGAAGCTAGGCTTCCTGAATCACAGTTAAAAGAAGTAACACCAGTGGTAACGCAAAGAGTGGTTGATGCTTCTGGCAAAACAGAATACAATACAAACATAATCTCAACTCTGCCTGTGGCTTCTTTCCTCAGAACAAGGAAGGTCAAACTGCCAATAGTGCAATCGGTGTATCGACAGAGATACAGGAATCAGTGACAGCGATGACTTCTATGCTTCCTGAACGTGACTCATTCATGAATTCTTCTTCGTTAGACTCATCTAGTGAAACAAATGTGTACTTGACACATACTGACGGAAACTTTTCCTCTATTTCTGCCCCTCTTACAAAAAGTGCTAAACGAAAAAGAAGAAAATATTGTCGCGTGATAAAAAAGCTCCCTCTCGTCTTGTGGTATGGAAAAGGAAAAGCGTGTTACTCGGTCTGAGTCATTGCAGGCGCTAAAAGAAAGATTAGGTCAAACACAAATACTTAATGGAGACAAGGACAGTGACAAATTATAAGATTGTAATAATTAGAATAATTTACACAAAACAAAAATTGGTAAGCAAAGGTAAATATATGTTAATTGTCTTTGAATTGCATATACAGGAGGATCAAAATGAATGTATTAAAACAAGGTAACTTAGTGCCATTGTTTGTTATGATTTTAAAGGTCTTAACATTTAAGGTTGATCCTAAGCTTAGCAGTAGAGGCTGTCAAGAAGCTCTCTTTTTGAACATGTTGTAGTTCTGTTTTTGACCACTTGATGTTTATAAATATTTCGATCGCCGTGCGCCCTTCTGAGCTTTTTCCAAACTACGTAGTCAATAGTGAAGTTCTCTTTAGGAAACAATTTCTTAAAATGTTATTATGTGAGGGAAAACCACAAAATCTTCCCTACTGCGCTGGTAGTGTGTGGAGTGGGGGTGAACAGGTTTTTTTGGACTAACCGCAGTGACCGCCATCTGCTGTGATGTATATGCTCCCTTCCATTTTTATTGACTCTGAAAGGATACAGAAGAGAAAGTGATATTCAGACTTTAGAGTTGAGCTTTTCGAAAACATTGTACAGATTCAAGCCTACTGACATTGTTGGAAGTGAAATGTAAAAGAAATAGTTATACCGAAAACGCGACAAATGAAGTTGATAAAAAGATCAATATGCGATAATCACTTTGCAGGAAACTAAAAGTTGAACACGATTCAAAAACAGTTTGATCAGTAGTATAGCGTTTATAAACGAGTGTTGTGGTACTTGCTTGAGGTACGTAGCCGCAGAGTTGTTTTTTTTCGCGGGGAGGGGAGAGGCAGGACACTTTTGGCCGCCTAATGTTTTCATTTTTACGTACGTACGCGACTTCGCAGTTTTATATACGTATACACAATAGGCACGCTCAGAAATTCATTCTGTGCCAAAGGCGTCGGCAGGGAGGGGCAATTGCCCCTTTTTGTCTCTTGCTCTTCTATTTTCATATATTATGCTTTACACTGCATTCATTTCTTAACGAGAACTTGGGATACTGCTGTTAAATTTCCTGATTTATTGCCAAATTCATTTTAATCGTTATAATCACAAATACACCAATTTACAACCACAAAACAAGCTTTGTAAAAATATCAAAAATAAAAACACGAATTACACTATTGTACCATCATGTAACACCTAATTTTTTGAACGTACTTTTTTACCCAAGTTTTTCTACAAAACAAATGAAAAAGAGTCTCTCTCTCTCTCTCTCTCACACACACACACAAACTTATTTACAAGGTTTAGAAAGCACAAATAAGACAATCGTAATATCCACATTCTTTTATAGTAATAATTTAGGGGCCCTCATCTTAAAATACATTGGTACTCACAGCCTCGTATTTTAAATATTTCCAGAACAAATCCAGAACAATACTGAAATTTTTTAACGCTACCTTTCTAATGCTCATTAGCATTTATAAAATGAACTGTTTCAGATTTTGAGGCTAATTTCTTAGCTGAGATATTCAAAGGTCATAACTTCAAACGGCATAGCCCAAGTTTTCAAATTTCCATCAATAAAAGGTACCTTCAAATTATGGATTACTTCATTTGATAGATGCTGGTAAGTATTATCTACCCCACTTTCTAAAATAGCATTTTGATTGCCATTGTCATTTGTCCAATATTTTTAAAATATTAAAAATGAAGCCTGATTACCAAGGGCTCTTAAACGAATCTGAATTTGATCTTTTACAGGCCTTTAGATAAGAAGGCGAACGGATAATAATGGGAGAATCGGTGGAATGAAGAAACTGGGAGGAAACGGTAGGACTCCGAGAATACCCACGACATTTGTCCACCACAAAGCCCCATGGAAGGAACCGGGATCAAATTGGAGACCCTACCCACTAGAGGTGAGCGCTCTTCCACTGAGCCACCGCGACACAAAACGAATCTTAACATTCTGAAGTTGGTTGGTCTCCTCTTGGCCTGTTCAGATTTTTGTGTTACTTCATCTGTAGCTAAATGATTGCCAGGAAATAGCGAGTCTTCTCTAGTTTAAAGTTACCTAATGGTATAACAATGTCGTTAATGAAGAATACATTAAACAATGAATACTAGTCATTGTTCTTAGTTCTTAAACTAAAAAAAGGTCATACAACACACGCTGGTAACGGTACAGTTTTTCACAGCGTCATTTGGCCATGATTAATAACTCCTGCAGAACAGAAAGTTTACCTAATAAACCACCTCTTTGCCAGAAAATCTTTTACATAAATAAACTATTAATGTTTGTTATAAAATATATGTTAAAATATGCCATCTCTGTCTTCAAATTATCTAATTGCCATTGACCACACATTAAATCCCATTGTAATGAACAATGAGTTCTAAAACGTCAGGCAGTAAGACATTTGATGATCCTTACTATTCAAAGATAATGTACTGCACTTATTACTGTCCGACGTTACTGATACGTCACTGTTGGGAACTTTTGTACAGTACTGCGTTCTGACAGTGAGTTCAGATTCCATTTCGTCAATTTGAAAATAATGATTATTTCAATTTTATTTTATTTTTTAAATGACTGTATATAATTCAGCAAGTTCTTTCCTAGAAAGTAGGAAATAAATAAGATTCCGGGGAAGTATTTATAGGTATCTGGGAATTTCACGCTTCAATTTCCACTGTGCCACACGGAAAGAAATAAAAGGTTACTAGCAACCCAAAAATGGGTTAATGTAACAGAGTGAGTTGGTAAATATAGAGCCTAATAAGTACAAGGTTACAGCAACCCAGCTAAAAAGGTTAGATCCAGTGGGTTGATCTAACTTTCCACGTAGGTTAGTTTGAAGGGTTATGATAAACAACTGTACTTAGTTACTTTAACCCACCCTAAAGAAAATTTTTAAAAAAATGTAGTAAAATTGTCTAGAAGCAAGTTACTGTTATGATTTACACTTTATATAGCTTATTATAGCTATCTCTGTAAAAAAAATCCGCACCGGACTGGGATCGAAATAGGGACCTCACGCGTAGCAATCCGAAGAGCTACCAATTACTCCACCGAGCACCTGAAGTTCACGGCTGATAATGCATGTATTTCATAAGTTACGCTACTGTGATATTCATTATTCGAATCTCAATGTTGCATAATACACTTGCTCATTAACATAATATTAATAATAATTTATATAACACTACATTCCTATATTCAGGGTTGCTAGGTTACCTCCTACGCTTCACCTTAACGTTTTGGCGTTGGTACAAAACTTCCATGTGGAAGCTTCAATGACCGCCATCTCATATAGACGAGACTCGGTTCAGCTAACCCTCATTAAGGTTAAAAAAGAACTAATTCTCAGAAGGTTAAATTTACCTGCACATTAAACGGTTAGCATAACCGAGCAGTGGGTCAATCATGTTGTTTAAATTAACCGTGTTGTTTGTTTATTCCTCCTTGTACCAATCGTGTAGGTAACTGGCTACCCACGAAAGGGTTGTTTTTACCCTGATTTCTGTTAACCTTTTTCAGTGGGTTACCATTTACCTACAGAATTAGGTACTTTCATGTCTCGAAAGGGTTGTGGTAAACAACCTATAGGTTATGTGCAACCCTATTGGTCATTAACCTAGAAAAATCTTGACTTAGTTAAAACTAATTTCTTTCCGTGCAGAAATTCCGAAATTGGTACTCTCTTGCTTTGCCAATACACAAGATAGTTCTACCAGAAAGAGAAAAACCCAACCTTTCAAAAAATGGCGGTTAAGAAAATAGTAAACTGTAGTCAAATGAACGTTCTGCAGCAATAGTAGATCTACGTAATAATATGCTCCTCTTCAGTAGTCATCTGTAAATTTCTCCCATATCTCTGACACACACACATACCTAATACTTGTGTCCCTTTAGTGTTGCCCCCTTCCATTGGGAAAATTCCTGGCGACGCCCTTGCTCTGTGCATTCGTCAATCATAAACTTTTGCACAGATAGATGTTGTGGGTAATACTTATTTTGAGTATGATTTACTAAATAGGTATGGTTTACGTCATTATTTGTTGAGATATAAAGTTATTTATGACAATGCTGTTCTCACTTCTGACGCCCCTATCTCCAAAACTACACTCGTTTTTTATATTATTTCAAATATACTTTTTTCTTTGTTTCATGAGAACTTTTGATACTAGAATATAGACCTCCAAATTGTTTCCACTCTCTACAGTATAAAGAATCCGCAAGAAGCGATGAATATTTGACGCATGTCACTGTAAAGAATGAGATTCAAACGTAACTTTTTACTCTCACGTGCTTGTTTACTTTGTAATTACTGGGTAAGTTAAAATACCATCCTAGAGATACCATTGTTGGATCAGTTTAGTTTTTCATCATCTCTTCTCCAGCTTTAAGAACAAAGTCTATTAGCATATCCTTAACAAATTATTAGCGAAATAAGCACCTCCGTAGGTACAATTTTTTAAGTACACCATTGGAAATAATGAAATAACAAATATTTTCACTTGAGGATAAGAAAATTAATTGTATGAGCGGTAACAGCACTATGGCTTACAGCCGCCTCGAATTTTCCTTCAAGAGGCTAAGATCTCTATTAAATACAGCATCCCGGCATTCATCTGGTGGAGCGGATGGAAACCTCAAGAACAATGGCTTCATAATAGCGATTTGAACCATCGCCATCTCTCATGCGCCTTATCCAATAATTTTTAGAAGTCCAACCTGTATAATTTCATTAAGTGTAAAGCATAAAATGTAAATTGCTATATTATTAAATTCTGAGAAAAGAAAATTTATGTTGGGTTTATCTTATTTCACGCTCAAAACACGAAACTGCGAAATGTGGTGACATGACAAACCCGGCTACTTCATACCATTGACTTCCTTCCTGAAACGTAGTGTTTACTACACCATCCACCCTTTGCAACCATTCATTGGCCTCAGAGATTAAGCTCCTCCCTCCCCCAAGAAATAGAAAAAGAAAACTCCACGTTTCAACACATTTTTCACACTCCGAAACAAATTTTGAAGGGTCCAAATCTGATGTTCGTTTTTGGTCAATTGACATGAAAGATATTCCATTATGGACGAACGTCAGACCTTCCTCCAAGACAGCCAAACCTGTGATGTAAACAACGCACATTTTGTAACCCTGTAATTGCAGAAACAAATGTTGCCGCTGCTCTCATTCACTAAAATTCTTATGTTTCGTCAAATGAGCTCATGCCCTCCCCGATTGGTTTTGGATTGGTCCTAAGATATATGTAACTATTGTTGTCAACAATAATTGAGTTTAACAATAAACGATAATTCATATCGAAAATTCAGAACGGGCAAGTCTTGAGTTTTAATATGTTACACGTTTGTGCTAAATCTTATTTATTTAGGTGTATTTAGTGATGAGTATAACTATTATTGTCGGCAACAATAGCTTAGAAAAGGATAAACTTTTCGAGATTAAAAAAATATATATTTCCTATAGCTTGGATCACGATACTTGAGAAACAAGTGGCGTACACAAAATATCAGTAGGGGGCCTACCGGGAATAAACTTGAAAATTTCTAATATAAAGTACCGAGCTCGATGATGTAGCTCAGTTGCCACCTTGCACTCTTTATGTTCAACTCTTACAGCCTGGACAAAAATAGTAATAAAATAGTCATTTTCGAACGTTGGCCTCTACTGTTTTGAACAGGGGCAATAGATCCCGGAGTTTGTTCAAAAAAATAATTTTTGAAGACTTATTTTTTCAGAAATAGACATCTATGCATCTTTTCCTGCACACTTCAAATATAATTTATACGAGCAAAGTAATTTTATAATTCAAAAATACTCTCTAAATTAGGGATGGTATCGAGACGAGAATGACATCAGTTTTGATCTTGGTCTCGTCTCGACCTGGACATTTCTGTCCTGGTCTTGGTCTCGGTCTCGACGTGTTACTCTCAGTCTTGTCTCGAGAGTCTCGAAAGACTATTGACTTTAAAAACTTGCCGTCTTTTGACTCACTTGAAATGTGTAAGTAGGTTTCCCGATTTCAGTACAACAAGAATTTTAATATATTATCATAGTTTGTAATATTATTAGTATGGGGTTTAGATTAGAAATAATAATCAGAAATAGAGAGAAAAAAACATTACGATTTTAAAGTACTAAAGAAGCTTTATAGTTAGCAAATATAGGATACCAATAAATAAGAAAGATGAAAATATTTCTATTATGGAAATGGATCAATGTTATACCACAAATGCGAAATTGGTATACGTAACATTCCAGTTTTGCTATTTCTAAATTATATTTACATTGAATTAATAACTTCAGAATTAAAAATTTACATTTTAGTTGAAATTTTCTGGCATAGAGATGTATAGAAATAAATACACTCATGCTCAAAATTTTTTTCGCATGTCTTTATTTGACAGTTTTTGACAAATAATATTTTTCTCCTTAGTTTTTTTACGTTCGCTTAATTGTTATACTTGTAAACTATGTAAAAATGAATATTTCCTGATATTTTGTCACAGAAATATTAATAAATAACGAAACTAGAAAGAAAATATTAAAAATTGAGAAATAGTCGAAAAATTTCGACGTCAAAATAGTCGAAGTCAAAAAGTCAGAAATTTGACAACATATGGAAATTCGCAGGGAAATTTAGAGGGAAAAAAGGGAAATTGTTTTCGCTCGCCGAAACAGTCCATATCTTTAGTACTATCTGAAACTGAAAATAGAGAAATCTTGACTCAAATGAAACATTACACAAACAAAGATTACAGATATAATGTATGCGCTGTATAATCATGTGATAGATACTATTATATTCCCCAAAATGGAGCGAAAAAAGTTATAAAATCTCATTTAACTTTCGAAGTGAAGACTGTCAAATAAACGGTGAATCAATGAATGCTTACCAAGACGTTATATCACAACGTCCTCGTTGCGTAGTGGTTAGACTTTGGATTTGTGGTATAAAGGGTCCTCAGTTCGAATCTTCTCCTGACCCTTAATTACCCTTTTTTTAGATTTTCTAATATAAAACGGGGTTATTAATTTTTATAGTTTCCGAACATATTTATCTTTTTTATATACTCGCATTGCTTATAGAATGGTCTTTTCTACATTACCAGTAGACACTCAGGAAAGTATAATTGTGTTGTGTATTAAATTCAAAAACAGTAAATATTTGCTTAAAACTGTATTCTCATGTAAGGTTTAGCAACAGATCCTATGAATGCATGTGCTCGAGAGCAGTTACACTTTCAATATGTAAACCCAACCATATTTAAATTAGTCATGCACATTACGCTTCCAATTCCCAACATGTATTAGAACGTTATATGTATAAATGTTACTTTCATCTTATTTATACTATAATTGTCTAACACTTGGTTTAGTTTTTGAAAGGTAACAGTGTAAAATGCCTACAGGTTTCTAGATGATTCTATTATTATTATTATTATTATTATTATTATTATTATTAATAATAATAATAATAATAATATTATTATTATTATTATTAATAGTAATAATAATAATAATAATATTATTTTAGTAGAATGTAAAAGGTCTAATTTAGAAATAAATTATATTTTACGTAAGGATAAGTATGTTTACGTTACAAATATAACTAGTGCAATTTCTGTATTCCACTTCAGCAATTTGTTTCCGTTATCAAAATTCAGGATGGCTGAAGTGGAAGCGAGTATTTTAAGAGTTTTTTGAAAACCAGAATGAGTACTTCATGCGTTGTAGTAAAATACGAATAAAAATGAAGGAAAAATTAACTGTAAAACATTAGAAGAAGGTTATTATATTTCTGTGATGTAAGCGATCAACATGGCGGCAGCAAATACTTGACCAGCATTAGACTTGTTGTTACAATAAGAAAGACCTCTTACATTTCTGCATGTGTGCGCAAATCACAGCGAAACTGAAAACCGAGACCTTCCAATTAGGTAAAAGAAACTACTCGGTGTTTCTCGACCAGAGGCGCCGTTTGGGGGTGGCAACTGGGGCAACCGCCCCAGGCCCCGCGTTCCGAGTTGATATTTTTCTTACTCAATGATATAAAAGTTGATTTGTAAAAAAAAAGTTTACAAATAAACTAGTTTGCATAGTTTCCATGCGAAATGTAATGTGAAATGGAAATGAATAAAGAAGCATTTGTAATTAGCAATGGAGTTTTTAAAATATATTGTACTTTCTTTAAATAAATTATGTCGGATTTTTTTTCGTAAGAAACCGTTGTTCATTAAAAAAGAGAATATTTAGTAATAGATTTAGGGTTAGGAATGAAAGCAAGAAGTGAGAGGAAGCATTTGGGGGAAGTTGCTTACTGCTTTATCGGCTTAAGATGTAACATTTCGGCGCTCAGCGATTTTTACTTGTACTTTGGCCCCGCGTGGTCATTATTGCCCGAGGCCCCGCGCTCACCTAACGCCGCCTCTGTTCTCGATGATTGTCTGCCGGTACATACTAACATTTATCTTAAACATTACGGGATATATCAAGTAACTTTTCCAAATGTCTAAATAGTGAACACGAATTTGAGTTGTTATTGTTTTAAATGTAAATAGATTAATTACAAGTATGATGTAGTACTAATCTTATAAGATAGTTTGTAGGGGGATTTCCAAATAATATAGTTGTTCATATCACCGCAATCCTGCAATCACCCCAAAAGTTTTTTTCCGCCAGTTCTACGAAAACAGAAAGTTCAGGGTACAGATGCACAACATGAAAGCGTAATTAAAATTATTTTAAGAGCACTTGTAAATTGTGTGGACTTAATCCATTAGGACGTTGTGGCGACCTATTTCCGCCTGGTCGCAGAATATCTTACCCTCTCCCCTTTTTTGCGTCTTTTTTTCTTTATTGTTCGTGCTTTGTTGGCGATATTTTTCGTCTTCAGCTTTCTTCAAAAAGTTTTATTTGTCCAGATGACAATGAAGATTAGCCATACAGAACACTCCTTTCATTGTTGTTTGGTGGGATTTTTATCTTTATTGTTTCTTCATTTTAATACTGAATATTTCTTTGCATATTTTATTTCATTATTTTCTTCAACAATTTTTCTTTCGTTGAAAATCTTCAAAAAAAGATCTGATTGTTGTTTCATTTTTCGTTGAGATTTTTGTGGCAAGCCACACCCCTTTTCGCTCCGAATTGTCTGATTTGATTCTCTTCTATGATTGGTTGAGGCCAGTCAGTAGTTAACACATGGTCGTCGAGTAGGAAAGGCTGTTCAAAATTTACGCTGCATCCGAAAGTTATATAAAAGGAATATGATAATGCAGCTAATGTCCGGAAAGTTTATTAATATATAGAGCAGCATCGACTAGTAAATAACAACAACTTTTGGGAGCTGTTTCTCTATATCTTTTATAAAAGAATCGGTGAATCAAATGCTGCAGTTTGGGGTCTTACACCCTCCATATTGGCCTTGACCGGGAGTGGACGAGACGAAGTATCTTAATGGCAGTTTGTTTGTGTGAAGTGGTGTTCATAAGTGTGCGAGGTGATTTATTGTGGTAAATGTGGTGTTCAGTGGTGTTCATAAGTTTGTAAGGTGATTTGTTGTGGTAAATGTGGTGTTCAGTGGTTTTTCTTAGTTTTTCTGAAATAAATAAAAATATAATTACAGTGTGGTTGATACCCCATTTTCTGTGTGTATGCAAATAATTTAGTGATTTCTTCATATGAAATTGGTGTGGTTTTTCTCTATCAAGTGATGTGCACCATAAGAATGTCTGCTTAATTTGATAGGTATCGTGGTTCGGTTATCTAAATTCAGGTATGTATGTTTAATGTCTTGAAATTCCTCTTTCTCTCCCAGAAACCCAAGTCTGTTTCGCCTACGTTCAGATAACTGAACTTCAGCACATTAAAATTTTGGTTCAAATACGTTGAATATTTTAACTTGCACTATAGTTGTTGCTACATTTCAGGATGCACGTTATTTTCCCATTCATCATTTTTGTTTGCTCTTCCGAAAACTGGTATATGTAAATATTGCACCAAATTTCTACAACATATCCGTTTTTGTTAACCGTAAGATTCAGCGTTTTCCCTATGTTTTATTTTGGTATTTTGCAAAGTTTATAGCTTCTTCGTTACGTGTGCAAACCGTAAGTCAGTTCGCTTATGGAAATTCGTATTGTAAATTAATACCTAATCCAATCCTAGTAGACCATGTTTGTATTATCAATATTGATGGTTACGCTGAATGAAGTTTAAAAATAAAAATTACATACGAAATGTTTTAGCAACGTTTTGAAAATATCAAAGTAAATTGTTTCCCAGTAGCTACAATGTAAATAAAAATATTTTCGTTGAAAGAAATGTTGTTCTTCAGTAATTGTGGAAATTTTGATTTAACTGGGCTGAACTATAGAATGTCTACCACATTTTGGAATATAAAAGTACCTTATTTCTTTTTGAAAAATAATTATGTGAAATATATTCTCTATTCTTGGACAGAGCTTTTCTGCATATAATTAATTTACCCTTTTGTTATGTGAAATTGACAGCATCTTGAATGCTCATTTTGATGTTCAAGAGAATCTCTTCAGAAACTTTTTTTCAAGAAAATTCAGCAATCAGTCTTCTCCCTTGTGATTGTCATTTTTAAGTAAAAATAAACTACATTATTACCAGATATTTCTTGTGCCAAGGGTTTCATTATGATGTAGGTAGATTACCATCACTGTGGTATTACTGGAAAGGTTCTTACCTTTCAACATTTCAGTCCACGAAGTGATAATTTATTTATATGTGAGAAAGTAATTGCAGATGAAGTTGAAGTTTTTGGTATTTGATCCAATGCTTTAGCAATTTTTAGAGAGTAGTCAAATTAGTTCTGTGCATCCAAATTTTCGTGTTAAATATTAACTAGTGCGCGGCTGTGTTGAGCCTTGTACTATTTTAGAGGCCTAGTTGCGTTAGGTCACTAAAGTAGCTTTTGTGTTTTGTTTTCCTGCGGGATGTTCTAGCTTGCGTCCCCCCTCTTTTTGAGGATGCTTTTCTTCTTTTATATAGATTTCTGTTTTTGCCAACTTTCTGCGTTTGGGCACTTCTTTCGGGCTTCTTACATGCATGCTTTGTGTACTAGACTAGTGTATGTTCTGTCTTTGATGTGGCTGAAGTAGGGTGCCCTCCCTGTAGGTACCCTCCCTCCCTTCAGGTCCGATGATGATTTTTCTTTTGTTTTGTGCCCTCTCCTGTGGCGTAATGTCGGCTTGTCTCCAGGGTAGGGTTGACCACTTTCAGTTTGGGTAAGCCTCTTTCTTTTGCAACAGGGTGCCGCGGGCCCCTGGTTTGCTGATGAGTCTACCTACTTTCGTTGGAGCTGCCTGTGGGACATTACAACGTCTCTGAGAATATGTGGAGTCCAATAGTCTATTCGCGCTTAAGATGCACTACTCTCCAACACCTCTTTGTTACTTGCCATTCAGTAGACATAGTTTAAACACCTGACAAAATCCATACCGAGGCGAACCGCACAGTCATCAAGGCAACAGGAGGACCTGGGTGGGCTTGTCAGTTCATTTGGCACTTCAATGAATATTTTTTGGTGAAAATTTTAAATATTTACTTTCACGATGTGCAATATTTATTTTAATAAAAACTATGTGAGATTCGTGATATGCACTTTAGTTTGGAAAGATATCTAATTTTAAAAGAAAGATTTCGACACCATTGTAGAGTTTTGCTGGTGAGTAATTCATTGGAGTAAAATATGAGCTTTTAGAACTTAGGAATAAATCAAGAGTAGGAGGATACAATGAAGTTGAGATAGTGATGGCTACTTTCGCATTGTCAATAACTTGTATTCAATCAACCTGAACTTCAGAGATATATCAATGCCTAGCTATCGAGATTTAATCGTTGGCAGTAATACCTGTGAATATTTTTATTGAATAAATACGCTTTTGGCTTCCGCCGTTTTCATTTTCGATATGGTACCATTCTAGAGTCTTAATATCAACTTTTATTCTATTCCTGATTCGAATTCAGCGCCATATGGAACCATGAAATAACAAAATAGGCGTTTTGGAGTTGCAGCTGTCTTGGATTTCAGAATGCAAGCCATCATCTTATATTTCATAAGAAAAATGTTTTCTAATTTAGAAACGCATTCATAACGTTTAGAGTAAAGGGATCTTAACTTGAAGGAAAATGGGATGTTATTTCATCATACATCGCTTTTAGTTTGCCTGACATTAAATTTTGTTCTTTTCCCCTCAAAATCAAACTGAATTTCCTTCGGAAAATACAAATGAAGAGTGAGGGGAGAAAACAAGAAATGTTCATTTTTGGAGCTTTCTCGGGATCTGTGCTTCTTCTGTTGGTGAAACGTCCTACTATTGAACGGAATATTCCTTTCGTGCTGAAACGTAGAACTGCCCATGGAAAAAGCGAAAAAAAAGTTTGGCGAAACCATTGTGTCTTTCGAGGATTTCAACATTAAAATAGGTTTTTCTCAGAAAAGCATTTTTGTGACATTCCTTGTTTTTCCCCTTACTATTCAAATATGAAATTTATGACAATTGGACTTCTATTGAACTTTTATTGTAAAATTATCTCAGATATCCATACCCTCAATCTCAAGTACAAGTTCAGTGGAAATTCGCAGCCACTGAGAATACTATTGGCTAATTCTTAGCGCTTTAAAAGATATTTATATCGAACAAATACTGTGTTACAGGTACATATTAGCTGTGTGCTTGTCTGCTTCACTGCGAGATGAAAGAGCCGAACTTCTTGAATAAGAACATAAAACGGATAAACTTATTGCGTACAGATTAAATTCTTAAGTTGTTTTCGAACGTTATAATTTTAAATAGCCAGGTTTGTAGTCACATGTTTCCGCGCTCAAATTGGGATCTTAAAGTACAAAATATTTTTATTAAAAACTTTGGTTGTAAGTTACAGCAGTTACAGACGAAGTCTGCTATTTAGTGGTCTTACCAATTACCTTAGAGCATGTAAGACCACATTCATATTTAATCAGTCGTCGATAAAAAACGGTAACATATGCCTGACATCTTCCCGACGTGCCATATCTTTGTGCTATGCGATATTCAATTGTTCGTGAAACTTCAACCATACGCTTTATAAAATTCAACTGTTTATTGAGCATAAACGAAATTAGGCATCCGAAGGATCCGCTGTGAAACGACAATATTTGAACAGAACAAGGAGAGGAGAGGTAAACTGGAACCCTGAACCTCCACATTCAGAAAGTAGCACTACGACTGAAGAACATAAATCGTTACTAAAAAAAAGAGTGACAGAAGAAGCACTGTGATAACAGATTAATTAAACACTTGATGGATATTACGTACTTTGGGTATTTAACATATCATCCGGCAAAACTTCAGTCCAGATGATGGGCAACGGGTCATACTAACTCTGAGACGTTAGCCACTAGCCCACAGGGTTATCGACAGCACGGTTTTACTTTTTAATGTATTCAACTTTCAGCATTTCATGAACTTTGAGAATTTCCTAGTGAGTGGTTGTAAGTTTGTTAAATACTTTTGTCAGTAACACAGAATCATATAATTTTAAGAACTCTGAACTATTTACACCTGTCCGAAATCGTTGAGTTTTAATTTAATTTTAAATCTTCTAGCCAATTATCGCTAGGACCGGACGGATGATGATGGGATGAATTTGTGGAATGACGAGAGTGGGAGGAAACGGTAGAACCCTGAGAACCCCCCCCCCCTCACGGTGTTTGTCCACCACAAAGTTCACATGGCATTAGCAGGAATCGAACTGACGAGTCATAGCACCAGAGGGGAGTTCTACCATTGAGCCACTACGGCCCCACACCGGAATCTCAAAGATCTTATCTTACTAATAGAATTTTGAATTTATTGATGACCTTTAGAAAATTTCACAATAAGCAAAATGTTGGCGGGCCGCTCACGGCACTCCAAAGAAGTTACACTAATGCCATATAACGTATTTGATGTAACTTCTCTGTTCATCTGTTTTCCTTCTAACGTTCGCTTTCCTTTTTCTCAGAAACTAAGAATATATTACTGCCATCTGGACAGAAACCGAAGTTTGATAAAATCCGAAGACTAGGTTTCGAACAGAAACAAACACATTTATGTATTATAATAACACACATGCTTATTAATCTCTCGATTGTCCAATGATCTACATTTCATAGCCAGAGCATCATTCTCGCACAAGTAGAATTTGAAAAACAAAAGTGGCTTAGCTGGGATCGAAACTATATCTACAGATTCAATATCCAACAAGTTCCAACACCTTATTCTATATCGGACATAGTTTTTTCTTTCCTAAAATCGTGTTATAATTGTTGTTGTCAGCATCACAAGAAAGAAAATTTACTCCAGAAACATCTGAAAATCTTATTCACTACTTCCAACCATCGCCTGCTACGATGTATTAGCGCCTTCCCATTTCGTACTCGTTGCATCATAGCATGTATTGCAGCCAGAGAGGTCCATTCCAGACAACAGTGAACAGTTTTGAATTCCGATATTCCTTTGCGGATGACGTAAGTGGTAG